>PVMI01078602.1:0-19942 GCA_008528875.1 Aulacorthum solani
ATTCAAAAGGCATATTAAAGTAAATGAGAGGAAATTCAATTTATTTCGGGCGTTAAACGGAAATATAATATCTATTACGTAATGCAATATGTTTTGAGTTGTCTTGAGACAAAGGCTCCTTTTAAATATTATATTATATTGAATATTGTTCAATAATATTAATTTATATTATGATAGATTAAATACATTCTTCTTTTATGAATTTGTGTAATTGTATGCAATATGACTTGTATCGGACTACTCTTTAGGTACTCAAGGCAGCATTCAGAAGTGTGAAATTGAACTGTCTGGAAAATGCAAGGGAGGTGGGACAAGAAATAGTGAAAAAAAAATGCTGACAGTGAAGTATTTCAAATTAAAAATACATAAATTAGTTCATTCACTGAAAGAGAAAAATGTTAAATTTACAATCTAAAAGGATTAAAATATACTCTAGGTAAAAAGATTTTTTTTTAAATGTATTATGAAATCACAATACGTATATAGTATAATATGTTATTTATAAAAAATTATATATTAACAATGAAGGTATTTTGTAAATTTAACAAAATGGTTTGTTTTTTAAACAAATGAAGTGTTTAAATTAACAAAATGATGTTTGGTTCAAATAAATCCTCGATTAATTAATTCATAACTTTATCTAAAGTATTGATAAACATATTGTAGAATCAATAATATATGTTATTAGTTTATTTTTTAAATTAAAAAATATTTTTTTTCTAAATCAACAACAATTTTATTAAAGTTGTATAAAAAAATATATTGCTGAATAAACCCATATTTGTATTGAAAACACCGGTATGTTTGGTTGAGTGATAAATTAGTTACCTAATTCGATAGTGGGGCACTCTGCTGATTACTCACATTGGTACTTACCTATTTGTAATATTTAAAAATGTTTCAGGAATTATTTATATTTTTGTTAATTTTGTATGTAATATAGAGAAAAAATGTGAAGGATAAAATCAGAGGCATCTGTAAATAAAAAAGTGATGTCCTAGTTGTGGCATACTAACTCCAACACTGTAGGTAGGTATAATATTATAAATGTAAACAATCATATCGGCCGCAATTGACGTACGATGTGGGGGAGGGCTTATAGGTTGAAGAGTTCCGAATGATTGCCTTATAATTTTTTTTTAGATGTTTTTTGTTTCGTTTTGTCAATAATTATTTATAATTGTTGTAGTAGTCGTAATTTATTCAGGTGTATTCATTAGTATTCATACTTATGAAATATACATTTTAATTGTTATGTCTGTAAGTGAACAGATGAGTGATGACAGATTATTTTATATATAATTTATCATTTCCATGGAATGGCTTTCAGTGGCATAAACTGATTTCATATGACTAGTACTAAAGGCGGCTACCATAAATGCTAAAGATATTTCACGTAGTGACAGTTCTAGTGATTAAACTGAACATCGTATGTGGATACGTCAGTGGAAATATAGGTACCTATGGGATGACAAGTGACATCCCACAATCAGTTATTGACACAATGATACTCTGCCTCATTGTACAAATAACTTAGTGTCGAAAATTAAGCTACTGTTAAGACTGTTTGACACATGATTACCAATTACTTCAGAGTGAACGTTGAAACGTACCTATAAATCATACATAACTACTTAAGATTAGCTATAAGACAGTTTGACAAGGGAAAATCTCAGTGAATTAACTATATAGTCATCATAAATAAAAAAGACAGAAAAATTGATGTTATGTAGGGAGGTATAACATTTTCAAATAACTGACATAAATGTATGCATTGACTGGAGAAAATAAAAATAATAATCGTACATTTTCAATGTCTATTATTTTGGTGGTTAAATGTTCTTATTTTATTTTCATATATTTGTAATAGCAGTAAGTGCATTGTAGTAACGAAGCTGGAGAGCAGTGAACACTCTATATACTTCATTCTTGTAAGTCTATAGTGTCTTCTGAGTGCCTATACTTGTTATTTTCAAGCCCCTATCCCGTAGTCCCATTAAAATATCCTGAGTACTACCGCACATCAAACCTAAACGTAGCTCTAACATTAAGAGGACGGTACCTGTATGTGTTGTCTCCGTCTTACAAATGTACAATATAGCAAAAGTTGTTTTTACGTGGAACATCTTTACTCTGTCTGTATTCATAGTAGAATTACCAAAATTCCACAACGCATAAAGATAAACTTTATCTGTGACGTAGGCTTTTATTTTTTTTTGAATTGATAATAATATATTTTGTTATATAGTTACATTTTTGAAGAATGTCGTCAATATTCGGAAGTTCGAGTAAAATTCAAATTCGAATTAAAAATAATAAAATAGTTTTACATCGATATAAATACGACAATGGTGTTTTTGTTTCGTTAGGACCAGACATTGCCTCACGGTAATCCATATAATGAACTGTCCTTGTTATTCTTGGTGTCTAGATTCTCCAAACTATTTTATTAAACAGCACGGGGCATATTATTGCACCTATGTATATTGGATTTGACTAGGAGTAACCCACCCATCAGCTGGTAGGTGTTTGATATATTTTAGACGAAATATGTCAATTTAAGTTCAGGACTTCACTTATATTATTCAGATTTGAACCAATCGCTGTAGAAAAGTATATATACCGACCACTGGACGGAATAAGTCGTTTTTTAATGCCTTATTAAAAATTAAACTTGTAGCGCAGATATGATAAAATATTATACTGTGGGTGGGAAGTGAGTAATTTCAGTCACTTTCAGTGACATTTGTGACCTAAGGTAAAAAGGTTGAACAAAAAATGTTAGAGGTATTAAATGGAGCTTCCTCAAGATGGAGCGTACATAAGGATCAATTGGGAGAAAGTAAATAAAAATGAAAATAAGAGAGTATATTATCATTATATTATTGAAATGTAATTGTAAGTCAGAACCATGGTGGGAGTAACGGTTTGACATTTAGTATAGTGCCATATGACATAATTAAGGGGAAGACAGGACCATTTGGAATTTTGCCGTCAAGTATTTTTAATAAATTTTAAACATGGCTTATTTTTTTGTGAAATAAGACATTTTTTATGGTGAGTAGTAGTATAGTGATTAGTATAGTGAAGACTTGCGTAGTGCAAACTTATAAATTGTGAAATTATTAATGAGTAATGACTATTTGATGTGTATGACAGTGTTCTATGTATTTTAGTTGTATAGTGCTGACAATGCTGTACCAAACTGTCTAAACCCTATAAAAAAAAAATACCAAAAATAGGCAACCGGTCACAGCAACAGGTGAACGCATCATTTTATATTTTTGGTTTTTATTTACACTACTGATGCGGCGGCGGTGGGCTGCAAGATGAACGTGTAAAAAAGTATTATGCTTTACAGTGTAAATAACGTACATTAAAATTGATTGGTTTTAGTATATAATCTATTTGTTTTTGTCCCATAATCTTGTATAAGTTATAATTGTTGAGTTATCATAGTTATTATAATAAAACAACGTGTAATCGTGTTATCTATCTCTTTTTTTTTATTTGCCTTGACCAAGACGTGGTATCAAGTATAAAGGGCAGCACTTCTGCTCATTATTATGAATTTGTTCATAGACAATTCTATTTTTATCGGACCAGTTACTATTATATTAAGCATAATATTATATCGAATAAAAACGCAGACACGTATTTAGGGGGAGAGAAAGTGGACCTTGTTGCCCTAGGTGACAATATGCTTGGTAAATTTTGGGGATGGTTTATTTATATTAATATATTATTATTATGTATTGATAATTGTATCAAACAATTTGATGAAAAGATTTGTTTTTTTATACATGTATTTGTAGGAAACTGTAGGTAGGTATATAAGCTATTTTTCTACTAATTCTAATAGTAATATAATACAACCATTGGTCATCATTTAATTAAACAAAAAAAAGATTCTAAGAGCATTTATGTATGAGTTACATACCTTTCACCTTCTAGATAGGGATTGAAAAAAAACTATAAGCACTAGTCTTAAGCTCTCGAGGATTGATATAACTTAAATTGAAAACGGCCCAGTAGTTTTAAGTTTATTAACTTATGATAAACCAACATTCATTTTTAGTTATGTAATAATATAATATTATAATATATTATCAAACCCGATTTTGTCCGTGAATAAACGAAAAAATATAAAGTATAGCTCTATAAAATTGGCGTCTCTTGGTTTTAGTGTACCTACCTGAGTTCACGAGTAAATCGGCGTCGGTGTACCTCGCTTTGTGAACTAATTCGATCGAGGTGGATGATTATTTTAAAAAGAGTTATGTTTCCTCGGTACACACAATTTACAAATATAGCCCTGTTTATACGACACACGTACTATACGCTTTTAGTCGTATAAGTAATCATAATATTTTAATAACACTCTTCTTAATATCTCATCAACTTTTGTAGGGTAGGTAATATATTTTTTATACTTAATGTTTTGAACATGCTATGATTAAAAATGTGTACATTTTATATTAATATAATTGTTATATAAGATTCTTTGAAAATAAGTATAATATAAAATCTTAGGCCTCGGTATATAAATTTGAGGCCCATTAAACGGGTGCGTTGCACCGCCTGCACCTATACGCTGTAGTAAGTAGTTGCGGCACTGATTGTGTATTTGTACACTATATAGTATTGTGTATTCGTAGGTATATTTCAAAGGATTTATATTATATTTAACACTTGGTAACAGCTGTTTTAATTTTATAGTTCATAAAACTAAGAAGTCGTTATTTATAGAGTTATTTTAATAGCACCCTATATAGTACATACCTTGTTATAATAGTTATATAAATTATAATTAAAATTGGACTTTTGCGTATAATATAATATTAAAAAGATAAACATTAATTTTACCTTTAGGCCTCTTGGGTATTTTTCCATCGGTTTTCACGGTAACTGTAGGTGGTTCCAGTATGTTTTTGTCGTCCGAGTCAAGTGTGTCAAACATGTAAAAATAATTCTTATTTCCAGACATCCATGTGAAGTTCACATAACCCACCTGTGTGTGATAAACGTAAATATACATTTGGAACAACAATAATTTCATAACTCTCGTCACTTACCTCAGATGGAATGACTGGCAAGTACTGTTCAAAATTTTTGTCCAAAATGTACGGTGTGACTTTACCTTCCATAATTGCATATATTGGCATTTTAAGACCTGAAAAAATAGTATTTGAAGGATTGATACTACAGATAGGTGTGTTGATGGTTTTTTAAATGGCTTCTAGACATTTGAATCACTCGAACTGTTTACTTTCGATGGCCACTCTTCAGTGAATATTGCAATATTAAATTATGATTTAAAATCAAATTTAACTTAATACAAATGTAAATAAAACTAGACTCAAATAAAATCTTACTTAATATGTGAACTGCTTATAAGACTTTTATTTCGACGTCTTGCCAATGAGCATCTTCATCTTTTATTCTTTTACAATTAACATCGCTATATATAGCTATATGGTCTTTTTTAATGTTTATTTCAATATTTTAAACTTGATCGTTAATATATTATATTGCACTTCCAGAGTTCAAATGCTATTTAGATGAACTTATGAAATAATAATAACCTATTTTAAATTAAATATATATTTTGGATTCTGAGTGAAGCGATGAATGTATATTGATTTTAAAATTATGTATTTTTTTTTATGGCTGTGATCCTTTTGAGTTAGTAGCATTGCTTCGATTTTCAACTTTGACGGTGATTTCTGATCAAACTCGATCTATAGTTGGTACTTCGAGGGTTAGAAATTAAAAATGCCTAGTAATTTTAAAAATAATCGGAAGGTACAAATAAAGGAAAACTGAAATCCTTACTTAAAATCAGTTTTTGAAAAAATAAAAGAATAACCCTAGATTATACTTGAAATGTTCATCAAATATTTGTACAAGCATTTTATTTAGGTACATTATAAAATATATTGACTTTTTCTGAGAAATTTACAGGCATGGAATATTTTTGATTTTTTTCAATTATTATCGGTAGTCTGTTCAAAAACACAAAAGAGTAATACAAGGTGTTAGATTTGAATTTAATGATACATCATTGTATCCTAAAAACGATTCTGAGCAAAATCAGTCTGTTACTTATTATATTTTTTGATATACTTTTATTGCTATTATAGTACATATTAATAGTTAATTTTACCATTATTCATACAACTTTTAAACCAGATCTAGATGATTAGTAAATGTGGCTAATAATTTTCGAGGGGAACAATAATTTAAATTGTTCTTCAATTCGTGACTCGTGAGAGGTTACGCCCCCCTATTACAATTAACAAATGTTACTACATGCACCTATTTAATCTATTTAATAATCAAATATAACTTATAAATTAGGTATAAATAACGTTTTTTTATTCAAATAAAAATATTGTTTAAAGTATTTGAGACAGTTGATAGATCGACACATGTAATGCTAACTTTTCTTTTGAATTTGGTTCATTATTGTAATTTTTTTTTTAAATTAAATATTATAAACTTTTAAACCTGCAATTTTCAAGGGGAGGAATTATAATAAGAAGGGATACAAGAATATATGGGTATTATTAGTTATTCTTATTACTTGAGACATTTTCTAAAGTAAGCAAATGCAGTATATATTGATATAATGATATATATACCATAAAATATGATGTTATATGAATGAGTAGGTAGCTGTAGTTTAATGATGGTTAGTGGGGTGCATGGGTATTGGGTACGTAGTAAAAAATGACTATATTTGTAATTTAATGAATTAAAAAAATTATCTTGAAAAAATAAAATTGTTTTGCCCTTAATAAAATCTTATTATATGGGTATAATTTATTAATATACATTTTTTTTAAAATTTGATCAAAATGTATTAATTTTGAAGTTAAAATATTATATTATATTAATACAACCTTTAAATTTTGAATCGATCATATGTTTGACAAAATATCGATATATCAGCATTACAACAGTGGTGTATTGGTAAATAGTTTAATCGTATAAATAAAACAAATTATAAAAGGTCCAAAACAAACGTTAATTGTTCATCAGTAATAATTTAATGATACTTTTAAGTTTTATTATATCACGTGATAAAGTTATAAAGATGAGTTAATATTTTTAGTATTGAATAAATCGATTTGTGTGTAGAAGTCACTTTATATTTGTCAATTGTCTTTTGTTAAAAGGCTATACAATTGTAAGTATTATCGATTATTTCCTTGGCGAAAATTGATATTAAATATAAATTGAAAGTTAATATTAATTTATTATTAAAGATTATTAAGCACCAAAGTATTTTTCTTACTAATATTTTGATTTCTTAATATTTAGGTTTTTATTATATCTAAGTAAAAAAAAATATTGATTCACTTGCAAAATAAGTTTTTTTTAAATTTTTTATAGTTGATTGTATAAACTATATTTACCTATATATATATATATTATAGTTAGATGTTGTTTGGATTTATTCTAGGTTAGCTATAGATACTTGTAAAGTATAAAATAGTTAAATACATTAACAAGTTTTTTTCTACATTAATCTCGGCATATCGTTTACTATGTTTGAGTGTTGAATCATATTGTATAAATTGTTATTTGTTACCCTACTATACCTACAATATACACATTTCACTATTTCAGTTATTAGATAAGAACATAAGATTGACATCATAGTCATCGATCATCCTAGTTCATATTATACTGAATAAAAAATAATTTAAACTATTATTTCTAGTATTAGTTAAATACTTAAATATACATATATATATATAATACTTTAAATTGTATGTAATACCTAACTAGATAGATAATGTTAGATATGCAATATTTAATTAAAGTATTATAAATAATAATTAGGCATTTCCTATGTTTGCTTACAACTATAGAATACAGTTAGCATTATGCAAAAAATGGATATACCTATCATATATTCGTATATTAATGAAGTGCATTCAAATAATTGATTTTTAAAACCCAATTACAGCCGTTTTTCGTTTTGATGAGTTATTATTTTTACCAAAAAATGAATATCTAGATAGTTTGGGAGTGGTTATCATTTATAAATTATACCATTCGGGGGAATAAACTTATTTTTACCTATATGGATTTATAATATAATATTTATTATTTATTAACAATACTATATAGTTTATTGTAATATACTACAATATTACTATACCATTTTTTTTTTTAAATTATTATACAAAATTATTACAATATTGTGTATACCTATTGTATGGAATTTTTCTTTATAATTTTTTTTTCTCAATTGACAATGTTTATTAGTACATTGCAATATTACAATGTATAAACTAAGTACAAAATAAAATAGTAAGTCAATTTAAATTAAATATACCTATACCTATATCTACTTATACTTATTTGCGCAAAAGGTATTTTTGGTGGAATCAAAACTCACCCAAACAGACCACGTTTTGGGTGAAACGGTCTAAGCATATACTTATTTATGAAAAAGGTATACTGGGACAAAAGTAAGATATGACCTGTTTTTGATTTTTTTGATCCGGACGCAACATATTATCTATTAAATAAAATGTAGGATGGAAGTAGTAATGTGCATTCACCGAATTGGCATATTATTATGTAATTACAGTTTTGAATCAATTAAACAGTACACTAATTTCTTTTATAAAGAAATTATTATAGAGTACGAAGAGGATAGCATTCAACAATTGCAATATAATATTATGCTGGTTTTAAGACATATTTTTAAAACAATATAGGTAGGTAAGTATTTGCCCTTTCATAGGCATTTAAGTGTTTTTAGAACCTAACTAATAATTGTTACAATCAAAAATACAATGTGATTTTTGGTTATTAGCATTAATTTATAAACTAGTATAGTTCTTTAATGATAAATATTAATTTTTATTAAGTATATTCTTTCAGCACACAGAAAAATGTACCTAACCTTACATTTGATAATAATTATTTAATATGAAAACAAATTTAGTAATGCAATTATCAAACAACTTTATTAGTTATTAATCTCATGAATCATGATAGATAAAATATAGGATTACTTTATAGATAATTATTAGAATTAAAGAAGATATGTGAATATGTGTTGTAATATTTTAAAATAAGTGGACAAAAAAAATTTAAGTTAATAAGAGCGATAATTATTAAACCGGAAATAAGCTTGTTCAGAAATTAAATGTTTTTTCGGGTATCAGAAAACGAAGATGAAAAATAAAACAGTCGAACGAAAATACTAAACATCAATATTAAATGTTATATTTCTATAATCATTATTGTACTTCGCAAATCGCAATAGATAATAGATAAATATGTATGTATGGACTATGATATGTACAATAGGTATGTGTTTATAAAAACATGTATTATTACGTTGTATTGTTTAAATAAAAATTGTAATTACAATTTTTATAGGTACAGAATATTATAATTGTGAACAATTCACGTGGATAAAAAGACAAAAAACTATTACTCCTGAACTCACCTTTTAAACGTGCGTCCTTGAACAATATTTATTGCTTATTGGTACATGAATATAATTAAAAAGTTGTAGAGTAGCCAGTATATCTTATGCCTATCTATATAGTATAGTACTACATTACTACCTATATAGTGTATATAGTGTAGATACTACAAATTCTAACAATACTTATACTCAATTTTAAAATTATCTATATTTATTATAATTCACTGAACTTTTATAAAAATTTCCTTGGCAAAATCCATTAATTTCTAATCAAAGTAGGTTAACTTACTCAAATTCATACTTTTTAAGTAGTTTTTGGCAGAGCTAAAATATGATACAGAAAAGCATATTATAGTATGTTTTATTACTATTTCATGTTATTAAATATTGAACAAGATAATAATATTTAAGTGATTATTTATGTAATTGACGGTTGATAATGGTATATCTACCTATGTATAATGTACTTCATGTACTAAATTTTATTGTTAATAATTATTATCTATTGTTATATAACGTCGTAAAAAGTAATTTATACATTATATACCCACTGGCTACTCATACAAGTAATAGAAATTCATAATACAATTATTTATTTATTATTCTTAGCAAGATATTTATTTGAAAAGGTGAGTAGGTAATCTGAATTAGTATTAAGTAATAACTAATAATATAATAATGAATTCAGGTTTTGCACGTATAGTTTATATTAGGTATTATTGTTGTTACTATTTTAAGCATTATTAAAATATGTTTCTACACAACAATTAGTAGGTATCATTAATTTCAAACACTTATACGCCATCCATTATTTTTGCACACATAAAATACGGGATGGTATTTCTTAGGAAACTACGATTTTAATTTTAAACAATGCTCTATTCTATGTCTTTTAACCATAATATTTTATTAATTGCATATTTTTTCCCCCATTTTTTTATGTTAGTGGTTCTCAAGTGTGAGTTTATTTTGGAAGTGGCTTAAAATAAATATAAATTCACATTAATGTGTATTTATATAAATATGTATTTTAATCAACAAATTTAAATTTCTTGTCTTATAAGTGATATATTTCCGAATTTCCGATATATATTTAATAAATTGATAACACCTCTTTCAATACTTAATAATAGCCCGAGATGTATTGGTTGATAATGTTTTGAGTATACGACATATTTTCCAAAAATAATCTCAAGAAAAGTATTTTTCCCTGCTCTAGAAAATTAGTAAAAGACATACTTTTGTTGGTTAATTCTCAAATAACACGTCATTAAGAAAAAAATAAAAACAAGAATAATATATAATAATCCATATGGCAATATGGATAATATAAATTTTTTTTTCATCCACTGTAAATATTTTCAGCAGACATCTATTTACACATCAGCTAAATTTATGACTACATTGTATGGTTCTTGTGCAGTGTGGTGGTGGTGGTGTGATGAATCACGGGTAACCACAGAATTTAAAAAGAAAAAAATTACAATTTAAAACGGAATAAAACAAATAATAAAATAATATAGTCATTGCCCAATGCCAACTCATACACCATTTTTCCACACAGGTATACGGCGTATACTAAATACTATACGCATTTCTTTATAAATATTGTTATGAATTTGTGAGTACACGATATATATTGCCGTATGTGCTTTATACGTCCCTGAGAATATAGTTAAATTTTAGAAAGAGTCTTGTAGCATACTTTTTTGTTTCAATTAAGGAAACAATCAATAATATACAATATACAATGTATACTTGGGGGAGCTTTGGAAATATTTTGACCAACAAGTTGTATTTATGACTGGGTGTCCCGAGATTTTATGATAAACCTCAAGGTCCAAGGGTGTCATTAGCAGAAAGAGGTTGAGAGTCATTGACTTACGGGAAAGCAGATCAACGTTCGGCTTTCAAATGTCATACTTAAACAAATTATGTTATATTTAAAATATTGATAATCATAACGATAACTAGATTATTAGAAACCAACCGGACTAACTCTAAATAAATATAATAATAATATAATACGAGTAGTTCAAAGTCGTGGAATCTGGAAAGATTTTTTTTTTATGTTATCTTCTTTTTACTCCAATAAATTATGAACATAAAATAATTGTAATAAATAAATTATTACTTCGGTATTATTATTGTAGCATATTCAATTTGAAAAAAATACTCTTTTTAGCAAACTAACATTAATACTTTAGAATGAATGTCAATTTCGAAATGATTAGGTACATTTTAATTTTAATACATAAGGGATATAATTATAAATATTTAATAGGTAACAAAGTTGTACTATGCTTAAAAGTCTACTTATTAAAAAGATAGAGTGAAGTTTCAAAAATGATAGTGGATAAAATAAATGAACTAACCAAGCTCACAAACCTTTCTCGAGATTTGTTTCGCATAAGAAAATCAACCCTTAAAAATGTTGTTATAACTATACAATAAAAAGTTGTAAGATATCGTATGATGGTGAAGGGTATATTTTATGTGCATAATGGCTCATGATTTGTGAGGACAAAGGTTTTTTTTTTAATTTTTATTGTATTTAATATTAATCTTCATTGAACAATCTAATTGTCGACTATACTATATTTCTCGTAGCGATTAATTTTTATTTTTTAATAAGTCATAGTTGTAGTTGACAACTCCTAAGGAGAGTATTTATCTGAAAATATCGGTGTACGTATGACATTGAACATTCAAACATTATTTTTTCTTATTCATAAGCACTTATAAGTTTAGATAAACCATAAACGAAGTGGTGCATCACAATTTCGAGGGGTGTCTCCTATAGCTACAGCTGCGTTTCTGCCACTTCACTATTCATATTATCTAAACTTTAAATGATAATGAGAAGTCAATATTGGTTCAATATTTGATGTAGATGTCATGTATCCATCATGTTTAGGAAAATATTCTACTTCAGAATTTGTAATTTAAAATATGGCCTGTAGCCACTCAAAAAAGTAAATAATCTCTATGATAAAAAGAAAAAAAAACATTAAAAATCAGATCTGTTTGCAAAATAACATATGTCGACACGTCGTGTTAAGATCCATATAAGTACTTAAGTACTTACAATATTATGTAAGACAAGTATACAAAAAAATTGACAAAAACCGTCTGAAAAATTGAGTGTAGGGTATGTTACTATATACATAATAATAATGGTCGTCGATGCTCACCGCTGTACATTTTCACTTGCTGCTCATCGATCCACAGGGACAGGTCGTCCTTCTTCGTCTGTTGCTGCTGCTGCTGCTGCTGCTGCTGCTGCTGCTTGTGCTTGAGCGTGCACACGACCACGGCCGTAGCGCACAGCGGCAGCAAGTACAACGCCGCGGCCGGTAGACGAGCCATGCTGCGGCGTCGCGCACGTTTCGCTAGCGATCGCGCGGGCGGTGTGTGTATATACTTCTTTAAAATGTACGATTATAATTATTGCTCGTTACGCGACTTCGTGCGCGGACGGACGAGGCACGGACACCTGTGCTTATGGTTTATGTCACTCGTTCGACGTGCACATATACATATGTATATATATAGAGCTACCCGTATTTAGCGAGATGATGGCGATCGGACGTGCGCGCAGCGATTACGACGAGAGGCGATACGCGATTTTACACACCGGCTATAGTTTTGCAAAATGAATAATAGGGTTTTCGGAGAAGGGACGTCGCCGGACCCGTTAAAAATGATCTATCGTCACGATCGGCGGCGGTGGCGGCGATCGTCAAAACAGGTGCTCTCGGAAATTTATTATTTTTGTTTTTCTCCGTCTCTCTCTCTCACTACCGTCGCCGTCGAGGGTGTATGAAAATCCCGTCCGGTGCGCGGGGTAATGCTGCGGAGGTGTATTTGGCCCGCGGCGAGGTTCTGTCAGCGGAGGCGGCGGCGGCGGCGGCGGCGGCTGTGGTGGTGTTCGGCGATGTCGGCGTCGGCGGTGATGGTAGTGGTGGTGGCGACGGTAATAATATTATAATATACAAGAATAATACAATGGTGTACATACAATATATAGTGTATCTATTATGTATAAGTATATAACCGATAGTGGTGCGAGCGCCGCGCCAACTGGTTTTCTCGCCTAACCTAACCCAACTGACCGGGTTCGCGCGTGAGCCGGCGGAACGTCTGCCCCATCGTCGCTCCCGCTCGCTGCCGACGACGACCGCGGAGCTCGCGTGTACAATGCTGCCGCCTGTCGCCGCTGCTGCGACCTGCCGTGACGGGCGGCGGCGGCGTCGGCGACGAGACCGGCCGGACCAGTTGCTGTCCGTGTATAATATATCGCAGTGATGCGGACACCGCCTCGGCCCTACTCTTTTCACACACCGCCTCCGCCGTCGTCTGCGTACATAATTTTATAATTTTTTATGTATCACATATTTTATTATATTTTTATAATATGTGCACATAGGTACCAGTGCACCACCCACGGCCGGTGATACCACGACGTGTTTTATTATATAATAATATGTATTCAACTGTTATCAAGCTGAAAGTTAAAAAGCAATATTTTACCTACTCATCACTTGAATACAAACAAAAGTGTCGTACATAAAAACAGAATGTTTATACCTTTAATAAGATTTAATAATTGGTAAATTCACACTGATATTAAACCTATCATTAATGTTGCGAAACGACATTTTTCCTATATTTTGAGCGTGGAGAGAAAAAACACATAGGTAGATATAGAGCTTAAACACGAGTTACCACTTGGCAAGGAAGATCGATATCTATTATATTTATGGGAGTGTAGAAACTTACGACTTTGTTTTATCGTGACGACACTTATATCATATTATTATTGGTTGGGTTTGGAGGTTCGCCCGTCGCCATTTTACCCGGTGAAATCATTTTTTCCCTACTTATCTACGCTAAAATATAGGTTTACATAGTATATTGAACGTGTTATATTTTATATTACATCATTTTCACATTTCGCAGTTTTGCACCATCAAGCGTGCAAAACTATATTGCCTGAAAATTGTCGACGACTGCTTGTTTTAATTCTTTTCGCTAGCGTGTTGATTTTCACGCTGTTTTGACTAAACATACACAAATTATCGGTATACCGCTACAGTATACCTACATATTATAAGTTATAAGACGAATTTTCATCTCACACATTAGACGAGATTTAAAATTACCCTGTTGCTGCGTATTTGATTATTATTTGGCTTATGATAGGTCTCTGTTTCAGCAGTAAGGTACCTACTTAGAATTCCTTTTACAGCCTTTTTTTTTATTGACTCATTTAAGTTTATTCGGGTGCTATATATAATAAATATATTTTAATAAACATTGACTTGATAATATTGCAGATTACCACTCCAATTACCTATATACATTATACTTTTATACATATATTATAAGTTAGCACACGGTGGAAATGATGGTTGTGACTCAATCAGTACTTATTTGTTTGACTTGCTCATTTTGTATTGTGTCTGTAAATGGAGTGGTGAATGGCGATGATCACATTACAAGAACGATTATTATTAATAACAGAAACAAATTAATATGTCCCTATCCGGCTATAGTTATAGACAGATTGAAAGATAATGTACCTTTATATTATAATAATGCACTGTGCAAGGAATATAATTGATTATGAAAGAGAGGGTGAATTTTTCGTTTGAACGAACGTCTATTAATTGTCCAATGATCATATATGTCCAGGTTTATTGTGTTTATAAGATTATTCTTTGTCATACATCGACTTTATCCATAAAGACATAACATTTAATTTAAAAGAATATACTTTATTAATACTTACAAAATGTCAATATTTTGTTATATAGACATAGGTACAGGTAAATTCATTAAACGTGACGAACACCACGTCATGTTATTATATTAACGCATAATCGTGTATTTGAAGACAATTAATAATCGATGAAAAAAGCATGACATAATAATAATATTATACCTTAGCTATTATAAGTAAAAAATAAATCAATTATTGGTACCTATACGACTGCTGTCACTTATAACTACCTACATTATTATATTTTTTTATGGACTGGTAAAAGGTATACAATGAGTTCAGAATCCTCAAAATGGGCATACATACCTGCATAGTACATAATAATTTATACCGTTAATTCAAAATCGAAGCCCCAAGGGGTGTGAAAAAGGGTGTTACCGCCAATATCTTTTCCCACAATTTTTTATTTATTTAATTTAATCCTTGGCAGCAAAGGCAGCATTAGCCTTATCATTGTATGTAAAATATACAACATTAGAAATATATATGAATTATATCCAAGAGGGTAATAGCTTAGAAATGATTTGTTTAAACATAATTTAAATAATTATAAATTAGTAATAAGGTAATTTTATAATGTTGTTTTATACATGGGTGATTGGTATTTGCACAATATTTTATATACTTGATTTTGTTTTACTTTACATGTTGATTGAACAATAAATGAAGAAATTGCACTACCTACCCTAAACATTATAGTAACTTTTATTTCATCAACTAAGTATATCTAGGTGAAATATTACCAGTGAAAAAATTGAATTTTGTAGGTATTATTTAATACACCTAAAATAAATTTAACCACATTCATTATAATACTTGAATTACCTACCTGATATAGTGATATATATTATAGGTAGGTAAATAATTCTCTATTAAAAATTTGAAGATTAATTTAGTAAGATGATATTCTAATTTAGTATGTGTAAGACACTAAAATGGCATACTTGTTGTATAAGTATCTAGTATCTAGTTAAAGAATATATTTTTACGGCTACACTCTGTCATGAAACATTGACTCTGACCAATGACCATCACTAATTTGTAAGTATAATAACTATATACAGGTAGTAAATAACATTTATCATATTACCAATACGGGTACACATCATTTTATAATATTGTTTTTTATTGTCCTATGTTGATAAAATAAATACATCACATCCCATGTTCTCAGATTTTTCAGAAATATTTTAAGAATTCAGTTTTAAAATTTAGCATTTACATAATATATTACTCACGTTTAACTAATAAGTATTAATGTACCTTTATATGACCTTTAGCCATTCTTATTAATATTTTAATGAGCTAAAGTAAGTTCAAAGATTCTGGTTTAAATAAAAAAAAAAAGTTATTTTCTAGAACATTCGTGATGGTTCAGAATTATGGGTTGAATAAAAATATAGCATGAGCATCTCCGCGTATATTCGCCCAGAGTTACCAACGATGTATATAAATACCTCTAGTAAAAATATCGTATAGCAGTTACCTACTGAAAGCAAAAACTCTAAAATAAATTTCTAATTATACTTGAAGAACCTTAAAATTTTAGGTATTTATAGTAATGAAAAAAAAATTGGTTGATACTTGAGACGTAAACAATACAAATATTACAATAATTTATATTTTATTAAATATCTTACTGAGAAATTATTTTGAATTGTATCATGTAGGTATAAAATTATAAAAGTAATGAATTTAGAAGATCAATAACTATGATATTCAAACAAGGAGTGATACACATATTTTAAAGCATATTATATTGTGTTATTGAGAGTAGGTACTATGTTAGAACTAACATGATGATGTAATTGTTAGTTAATTTAAGATAGGGGGATTTTCTATTGTATTACAACAATATATATATATATATATATTATTATACATACCTACCGAAACAATCTATATCATGCTTCAATGTCTGATATTCTAAATTATTCATATTGTACCTACGGTGTCTGTACTATGCTATAGGTAGGTACTTTGATATGGTAATGTGGTATTCTTATCATAATAATTCTTATTATGTTTTTCCATACTATTAATTGTAATGCCAACATTAATAGCGTGTATTATACTGGTATTTATAGGTAGTTAAGTACATGTAAAATGTGTTAAACTGTTAAGTAGGTACTTGGAAATTGCTTTGGTTTCCGAAAAATTTTATATAATTTATTTCAAAATATTCTATTTTTGTGTTATCTAACCTACAACATTTGCAAATTATGCGAATCGGGGCAGGTGGATAAACTCAGAAATAGCCTTTTTTTTAATACAATAAGAATAACAAAAGTATAAAATTGTATAGATATGAAAAAAGGATAATGTCCAAAGCGTCACGATATATTGCGTAGATAAGACTTCTGCAGACACAAAAAACGCTGAATACACAACCCATACTATTCTTTATGTGCATACACAATATAATAATATAATATTATATTATATATATATAGGATAATACACAATGTAAAAAAAACATGTTTAACAGGACGGCTCCATATTTGGCTCATCGAAACAGGTTTATGAGAGTTTTACCCTGGGATAAAATATGTTTCGTGCAATAGCTTAGATCTTATAAAATTAATTATAAACACTTCTCGTGCAGTAAATATATCTATAAATATAATAGCGTTGCAGCGACTATTGTCTTGCAAACTCTATAGACATTTTGGAAATAATTTTCAAGATTATAAAACGAAACGACATGATGATACAAGCATAAAATATAATATGAATAATGGTTTACGAATCACAAATATTTATTTATTAATTCTTTATACAGGTATCTGTGAACAGGTACCTGTATGGCTATGGATTATGGAATATGGAGTGTTTATGATATTTTCAGGGTATGTGCTGTTTTCATGATTTTAAATGTGCAATAGAATGGAACATGGATACGGATCATATGGTAACGTATGTTATGAACATAGTATTTGGTGCATATATAATAATATAAGACTAGCTGTATGTATATGTAGTGCATCTCAGCCATGATGAATACTATTCTGGTGTACCTCGATAAGTTCATTTTTAGAAAATGGTAGGTTTATGAAATATCAGTGAGTAAGTATTCCATTAAGATTATGAAACTTATATCATTGAGCATTATATACGTCAAGACTAGATTTCAGTCTTTTTTTCTTCATAGGTATACCAAGGATTTTCCAAAATGATTGGGGTGGAGCTACATATGTTAATTTGGTAAAGTAACAATTATTTTCATTAAAAATTATTTTAATAATATCAAAAATTTTCAAATTAATTCAACATATATAGTATAAATCGTAATGTAATGTAATTATTGAGCTAAATAGATAATAAAAGCTATTAAAAAAAAATCATAAGTGGTTCCAGGTAGATGGGTACTGTTTATGTTACATAATACGACATATAGGCATGTTGTATTCTTCTATTTTAACTTATTGTAATCATATTTTTATACTTATATAACTGAGGAAAACAATACGTATAGTTTTATTATAATTTGGCCAAATTATCTAATTCTTCTGGGTGCTTTTTTGAAAAATAAAATAAATGTAATATGGGTTTTGGATATACAGAATGATTTTTTTAGCATAGGATACTCATTACCTTGAAAATATTTTTTTTGCATAATTTTAATGATTTGAAAAATACATTTTTCCAAAAGAAATATATTTTTAACTGTTTTTACCCTTATCATTTTTTAAAGTTTTTACCTCTTTAAATTACAATATAATACATATTTTTAAATTCATATTTCAGAGCAGAATATTTTTCATAATATTTCAGTATGTGAAAATTCAAATTTCGAACAAATTTATTATAATTATACTTATATATTATTATGTATGTAATTTCGTCCAAATTTGAAACTTAAATACTTATAAAAAAAAGCCGTGCATATATGGATCTTTATGATATATTAACTGCTATCATAAAAAATTATGAGGAACCTTGTATTAAATAATTTCCAAGCTTTTTGACCCAACAAATAAAATTAAATTGACATTTATAGAATAAAAAAAGCAGGCAAATGGATGTCACGACTCTGCTGCACCGTAGGTTACAAGTGGGTCATTGTAATGGATGGTGTTAAATTTGAATTCAATGATATAAAAACAATGTAAACCAAAAATGAATGTGATTTGTGAGAGAAGACGGTCTGTCAGAATATAATATTACTTAGAAATTTAGTATATTTGATAATTTTATTGTGACTGAAGTAATTTATTTTACCATTAAGTATTAGTGGGTACTACAGAAGGTTAACTGGTTAAGTTCATTTTTACTAAAACAATTACATTTGAAAAGTCATTGGGAGCATAAAATAATATACTCTTAAAGTTTCACGTAGGTATCCACGAATAATATTTTTAAATTACAAGAAAATAACTTAAATCATTATTCTTGGTTTTCAATTTTGAACATAAAATATCTATAAAAAACAACTGTATTCCTAGATAATATGTTTTTCAGATTTTTTGGTTACAGTATTAACTACTTGTATGCAACTTTGTTTTAAACTTTTGGTCCTCATCTATAAAAGTTGAACATTTTATAAATATTTCACTACAAAATAATTTGTATATCATCAATTTGATAAATTTTATAAAAATTTGAATGTTAAGTGCTTATAAAACAAAATCTTACCTATGTATTTTTAATATTAAATATTTTTCAACTGATACTGTAACAATAAAGGTGTCAGGAGC
>PVMI01078637.1:0-10376 GCA_008528875.1 Aulacorthum solani
ATATATATTATTGCCGAATCGCAGAACGGATGAGATTATCTGTACATGCGGCGTTACATACGGGCTTGGTAAAATGAGTATTTTAAGCTATACGTGGTCCGTAGAATTTGGAGTATGGACTTAGTGGTCCGCTAGGTCTAAAAGGTTGGCGACCGCTGGTCTAAATCATGCGTTAAATTTTATTATTTATAATTTTAGGTCAAATAATGTCGATTATAAAACCATTGAAACTTGGAAGTACAAAATATGTAAATCAATTATTGCTTTAACAATAACTAGCAACTGTGGCCAACGTTATTCTCTTAAATTCCTTCTAAAAAAGCCTGCAATATGTGCTTACATTTATAAAAAATTTAATTTTTTTTTATGATACCTATCAAAAATAATGGATATTTTAAGTTTGACAGTATTTATAGATAGTAGGCAATAGTTATTTATTACCTAAAATTATAGTAAATATCTCAGAAATTCATAAGTGATGATGATTAAATGCCAATTCAATAAAATAAAAAGTAATTATTAATAGTTGTTTAGTGATTTGTTTTTGTTTAAGTTCAGCATTTGATCAATAATTAAAACATGTTATTATTAATAATATTCAATACAAATAAAGAAATAAACCTAAACAAACTATGGGTTGGATACATAAGTATAATATTTTCACTTAGGTATCCTATTATTGATTTTTCCATGCAATTAAAAATAAAATCAACTTTTAACACTAGATTCTTTTTGGTCATTAAGCCACAGGTAACGATAACATTTCCGTTTGAGACGTTTTGAGAGATTACCTTCAATTTTATCTAGATTTTTTATAAGTGAGCTCGGGTGGGTGGTTAAACATCTGTGAAGACGTTTGTATAAATATAGTTTTGCATCTTCTTTAACAGTTTTCATCTTGAAATCCGAATGCAATTTGTAATTAGAGACATAAGGTGGGGAATTTAATAATTTTCTTAATGTGATATTTTGAATTCGAAATGTTATAACAAAATGTTTTTAGTAAACGTAGCCCGTAAGTACTGCGATAATTTAAATTAAGTATTTTGCATTTTAAGTGGAGGCCTATATTTACTTTTAAAGTGAATACTGAATAGGATATGCATCTATAATTCTCTGTGCACTTGTTGGATTGTAGAGTGAGCAGAAAAGAATCCGAATTGAGGATCATGTAAAATTTAACTTCCGGAAATACATGGAGAAATTTTCTTCAAGAGAAGTTTTCCCGATTTCTTGTAGAACACGATAATAAACTTATGGAACAGTGTCAGGTGGTTTATTAGATTAATCTGGGAGACTTAAGTTTAAAATAATAGTAGATAATTTCCAAAGTAAGAAAGTAGGAAAGTCTTAATGTAGCATATATCTATATAAGTAAGGTAGATGATTGCTTTTTTGAAGACATCTAGTGATTTAATCAGTTATGAGATCAAAAGCAGAGAATTTATTTTGAGATACTTATCAATAACATATTTAATTTCACTTAGTGTAAAGTGTTTTAATAGATGAGAAACTGAAAAATTAAGAGAATTAAGAGACTCAGTAACAATATGTATATTATTATAAGATAATATTGTGGTTGGAAATTTGAGATGTATCAGGATAGATAATCTTTAAATAATTCAACACTATCTATGTCAGAGCTAACAAAAGCACCATCTGATTTTTTAATTAAAAGGTTTGGTGATTTGTATTTATATGATTTTCTTCATCACTCTCTGTAGACTGTCTTATTTTGAAGAGAAATTATTACAAAACTTTCAAAAGTCAATGATTTGTACTTAGCCACCATTTTTTTTAAGAATATTAGCTAGTTTACTATGATTATGTTTGTGAGGAGAAAGACGATTAGGTCGCATAAGAGCTCCGACTCTTTATTTATCCGCTGTACGTATGTGGATTGGTTAAAGACGTCAAATTTAAAGGTAGATAATTTATCCGTGAGCTTGGATAACTGTGATTGGAATAACATTTGTGATATTACTTATAGCTTGATCAGCAGCCGATGTCATGTCATCAGTTGCTTTTAGCTTAACGTTCAAAATTGTTTCCTGATTAACAAGGTTATTAAATTTAAATTAAAACAATCGATGAAAGCTTGGGTCAATCTGGGCAAAGTGGCAGATAAGTGATAACATTAGAAGGACTGATCAGATAACTTATATCAAGAAGATTAACAGTAGATCAATATAGACTAGATAACATTTTACTAGAGTCATTAAAATATTCATGAGAGGTTTCCAGAGAGGACAACTTGAAGGTATAATTTAAATGAGGATTGGATTCCAGATCAATGAAGAAAAGAGCAAGAGGGTATTGATTTACTTTGTGAAGAACATTGATTATTACTATTATTGCTAGACATTTTCATTATGAGATATTTAATATATTTGACTTTTAGTTTATCAGATAACAGTAATGAGGACGAGACGTCAAAGTGATAGCGTATGGTGTATGTAATATAATAATTTCCGTCGTGGCGGACTTTGAAACGAAACCATGTATACGTATAAACCACGGATGGTTGAAATACGTATTTTTAAGTTTGCACTTAAGAAGTAAGAAGAGAGTTGGGATAAATCTTAGATGCGTAAAATAGAATGTTACATTTTAGTACACAAAACGCAAAAATTGAAGGTAATAGGTAGGTATTATGAAGTAGGTACATTTGGAGCGCAGCGTAAGCAAAGTGCATGTACCGGATAACGACTATCGCGGAACTGGGTAGGTACAAATACATATCCTTAACAATTAAGTAATTATTATTAAGGTATTTATTAAGAAATTCAACAAAAAAATTAAATATTTTCTTTCTATGGATGATTTATATTTTATTGTATTTTCAAGTTAATTTAGCTTTTTTAATCTGACAATAATGTTGCTCCTTTATCATATCTAATAACTCAGACTATTTGTCAATCTTTAATTATTATTGTTATGAAAGTATTTTAATATAAATGATGTCAATGTTATGAGTAATCGTTGTTCTCTATAGTTGAAAACCTAGTATTACTTACAGTTTTTTTCATTGCAATCTAGTTCATAACGAATATCTTATAATTTATATTATATCATCTCCAGACTTAATATTAAAATATAAAATTTAGTATTCGGTAATCAGTAACATCCAGTAGGTCTCCATACTATAATATTATAGTAAATTATATATTAAAGCAAAATAACGCCATGACTATAGCTGCTAGGTATATTATGGTTAGTTCAGATTACCAAAATCATTGTTGATTTTCCATAAAATTCTCTAAAAAATCCCAATATTAAAACAATAAATGAAAGAAATTCAAGATGTGCAAATAATTATATACTATACTTACATAATACTTAATAAATATAAAGGGTTAAAAATTATGATGTTCATTTAAAAATAATTATCTTTCTTTTTAATTACCCTTCTATTATTATTAGTTATTAGTACTTATTACATACCATTTTTTCAACTCACAAACGTTACACGCGATGAATAGCAGTACACGGAACGGATAATAAGAATTGGTTTTTACTTCACATCAATAATATACACATTACACGTTCCGTAAACTATGTACACCAGGACCAGGTAAATTGAGATTATACTTATGATGAACGAGAACATCATAGTTCGTTTGATCGAAACGTAATGCACTTTATATTATTTTTCCAAACACAATGTATGTATATACATACACATGGGATCCACAAGTCGCGTTGGGAGGGGCATCTTAAAGTAGGGGAAAGAAGAAAAAAATTTTCTAAAAAAATTGTTTAACTATTGTTCTTCACTGTATAATGTATATTGTATCAATACAAACTGTAAGACTTTACCATAGTACGTGACGTTCGGACACATGTTTCAACTGTCGCGATTTATTGCATGCACATTTGTCAATCTGCACGTGATAGTTCATTGAATGGGTACGAATAATTTAAAATACATATTATATGGAACGGAATAACGAAAAATTAATATAAAGGACACCCCGATAATAGATGATAATAATTCTAAAGGTTTTTGTGGTAATAATTATTGAATAAAAATAAAGTAATTGATTTTACTGAAAATATTGGACTATAGAAGTCAATAGACTAATAATATAGAAATTGATGGTTATACAACACCCAATTTGTCGAATACAAAAGATACCTGGCTTTTAAATAAATAGTGAAAGTTGTATAGTTAATTTTATACCATCATAATTGTTGGGTAAAGGTCCCACCACTGTACACTATAATTTATTTAGTATTTTAGTCTATAAAACTAAACTGGAAAATTAAACTTGGAAACTTAATTTAAATTATTTATACCTATAATATAATCTAAGTATATAATAAATAAAATAGATACCTATGAATTGAGATACGACAATAGATAATCAAATTTATAACATTCTGTATACCCTAATAAAGTGGTGGAACTTGGAGTAAATTGTTTTGTTTTTAATTTTTTTTCGGGAGGAGGAACATAAAACTATTTTATACCTATTGTGGCTAAAATAATATTGGGGAGGAGGTTCCTCCTCAAATAATTTACCAATAATAGATCTATACAATGTGTAAACATTAATTAGTACCTAATCATAGAAGTATTATTCAATCGTAAAATTAGTGAGAATATATAAATTAGTTAAGTTCTATCCGTTTTGTGATGTATAAAACAATATGTGTACCTATAAGTGTATCTATACGCAAAGAAGAGCATTTACTAGTTTAAAGAATGTTTTTATTTTAAACTTAACAAATCAGTTAATGTTCTAATGAATTATTAACTTATTTAGAATATTAGTTTAATTTTCATTGTAAATATTTAGCTTTTTTCAGTTCAGCAAATATAAAAAATGTGGTTAAAAAACTATAAAATAAATTAATATATTTTTATTTATTCAATGTTGAAACAATGATTTTAAACAAAATAGTTAACAAATAAATAATAAAATTATTGATTTAGTGAAACAACCTTGTAATTGCCAAAAAGATTACAGTGTTACTACGCAACTACCAACTACAAAAAATACTAGGATGAATTAACACAAAATTATTAGTTATTTGAAAAATTTGAGAGTTGCATTCATTAACAATTAGTGTTGGAACTTAATGCACATAAAAGCACTAAATATTCATACACTTATGAGCTTATAATAGTACAAAATTGAGCTTTTCTTTTCTTTTTTTTCTCGCAATTTGTATGAATACAAATATTTCACTAAAAAACATTTTTATATTTTATAATTTGTACTAAATATTTATTAATAAAAACAGGAAATTGTAAAAATGTCAACTAGGGATTTGAAAAACATGATACAATAATACCTTGTGAAAGCTCTCAAAATAAATATACATTATGAAGTATTTTTTTATCGTCAAATTTTCAAATTGTGTTATAAACATATAATCAATCATCAAGTATGCTCTAAAAATGGTAGAATCACTAAATATGCAAAAATATTCACTATAAACGTTTAGTATTCTTTTCGTAGTGTCATGAAATTAATTTCAAGCTTACTTAGCAAAAAATCTAATAGACCAAAAAACATGCAAATGCAACAACTTCCGAGCCCTAATACCTAATAAGTAATGTACTAAATGTACGACTTGACTCGTAATTTAAAAAAATTAATTAGATTTCTTTTCAACTGAGTTAAGTTATTATTTTTTCCATATAAAGTTTATACTTATAAAGTTATAACTCAATGGAGTTATTTATGAAAGTTCACTTAACTCAAGTTAAATTCCTTTCTTTGATACATTCATGTAAATGGCTAACTATTAATTGCATAAAACGTGCACAGAAAAATAATACTCAAGCATAATAGTTTTTTTTTTTTTTTAAAGAATGTCTGATCTAATGCAAATTCAAATTAAGTTTAATGTTTAATACATTTTTAGGCATTAGAACTTTTTTTTTTTGTTGTGCATACTTATTTTTATATTTGCATTACATATATTTTTGTATAATTAAGTTCTTATTTTAGTTCATGTTTGATTATTTTCTAGTATATACAAACCCATGTTATAATGATAATACATTAACAAATTTCGAATGCGTAAAATAAATTGTATACTTTTATGATCCAACACAAGTAATAATTACTCAATCATTGATAAATGATATGAATAATGATTTAAATAAAGAATGGTTTACATGGACTGGTTTACTCACGAAGCTTGAAGGAGGAGATTAAGATTAAAGCATTTGGCTAATTTATAATTTATGTCCAACGTTTACAATATTTATTCATAAAACATGTTTTTGAGATTGTAAATATTTTAAGGAAAAAATGTTATTAAATCACTGATAAATAAATAAATGTATATACCTATACAGCTATACATCATTGTTTGCAAAAATTATAGAACATAACATATGTTTTTCATTATGAAATAATGACTTGTTCACAATGTAGAATTATATAAAGTACTAATTTATATAAGAGTTTCGATTACTTTTTAATTACTCACAAAGTTTTAATAATTGATACTACAGTAATACGACTCCATAAAGGTATTCTGTTTAAGTTAATTAATGACGATATGACTCGTACATTTTACTTATAATTCATATGACACAGAAAAAGCATAAATGCTAAATTTAAAAAATAATCCCGGTTCTAGAAGTCTAGAAGGACGCACTTTATTTACTAAAAATTACTAAAATATTACCAAACACATTTTTAAATTTAATTCTGTAATAAACATGTATGACAAGTGACAACTAAAAACATGTATAATTTACAGTATCTATGAGACGATATAATATAATGCCTGACCTTACCCAATCATTGTAGTTTACCAAGAATAGCGTTCTCCACAACTCGAAGAAACGTATCATGATTCCAATAATATTTTGATTAGGTAAAGTAGGTTAACTAAAATATTATGCCTTTGATTTTAAACATACGATGAAATACAATTAAATAAATACCATTATCCATTATTCATTCAAATGTGATAACAATATTATCTAAGGTTAGAAGATTTACAAACAAAATATTCAATAACTATAGTAACTGTTAAAAATGACTTATGTTGAAAGTAAATACATGAAAAGTTTTCAAATTATATTACTGTGAATATTTCAATAACATTCAATTTCTAAGTACTCACTACTCATATTAAAATATTAAGTATAATATACAACTAAAAGCAACTAAGCTCAAACATTATTTTTAGCATGCAATAAAACTCTATTTAAAAATGAGTTCAAAACATCCCTTGATACTAAAATTATTACACACAAATTCTCACCAAATGTTTGGTTTTTTACTGCATTTTACACAACTTATATTTTTAATGATTTTTAATATGAATGTGAATTTATCTTATATTCTGAGCCAAGAGATTTATGTACTATATTTTTAGCGCGAGTCAGTACTTCTGAAGACACTTTTTATAATAAGAAAAATAAATCGATTTTCAACATCAATATCTTTTTAGGTATTTAAGTGAATCGAGTTTGTACTTTTCAAGTACAAATCCCCAGCACTTTTTTTTATAATCCATTAAACAAAAAAATAGTAGGAGTTAACAAGAATTTTCAAGCAAAAAAAAAATCTTTGGCAAAATCGATTTTCTTATTTTGTTGCAATTCAAAAAAAAATAACCGTAGATACTCGAAATTTTCTCCAAATGTTTATATTAGTATTTTTTATACATGGTATAATTTTAAAAATATTAAATTTGACTACTTATAGACATAAGACATTTCTAATTTTTTTTCAAAAATGTTATCTATAAATATCGATAAAAATATGTCGTTGTGTCAAAATCTTGAAAAATTAGTACCTTGTAAAGGAAGAATAACAATTTAAGTTATTTAGTTAGTAAATTTTAAGAACATTTTTATATTGTATATTATATTTACACGACATTTTTAAAATAAGTAGATTAGTCGTATTATATCACCTTTTTAAACCACAAATCTACTCACACCATTTTAATGTAAGTCAGTTTTTGGGTTTTGACTCAAAAGTTAATAACAATTAGATATATATGATATAAATATATTCTATTACCTTAAATAAATGCAATTTTTTCATCAAAAATGTATAAATAGTAGTCAAAGAAATTACTATAGGTACGAAATAAAACAATATAGTACCAATGTATTTAATATATTCTAATGAATATTATAAATATAAACTATCTTCACCCTGGGGGATTCAGATGGATGGAGTCCGTTTCCATTTTTTTCATAGATTTCAGAGTTCCCTTCATTTAATTAAGAGGGGAACGCTAGAGATGCGTACCTCCTGAAGATGTTTACTTCTGAATGCTGTATAATATTTTCTATTTTGTTTTCATTCTATTTAAGTAGGTAATAGTTTTTTGTTCCGAAAAACGGTTATTATCAATGACGGTAACAATATTATGATAGCTACATATATTTTTATTGACTTGTCAAACATATTTTATTTTCAATATTTTATTAGGTATAAGAAAAATTAATTAATACTATTTTACTTGGAAATGGATTATTGTTGATGACAATCATAGTAGTAGGAAATATATACCTTTAAGTCTTAACACAGTATAACGAATAATGATATCATTATGTTTTCATAATTTTATTATCCGACATAATAGCGAAACCAATTTTCCGGCACTAAACAATAAAATAAGTTAATAAAAAATTATAATGTTGTTTTGTTAATTTATTATATAATTAAAAAATGCAAGTATTTTTTCTTTCTACAGGACTCACTTAAAAAAAAATTAACATTTTTTTTGGTTTCCGTAATTCAGCAAAAATACATTTATTTTATAATAAATGATTATTATTTATTAAATCGATGATAGTCAACAGCTGACAAATCCGAGAATCATTATTATTTTCTTTATGTCACTATTGGCAATTTCTTTATAATTCTCTGATTTTTGTTGGTGGTTTAGAGAATAACACGATGGGGTTATTTATGGGACAAATATATTTTAGTTGCAGCTAATATAATAAAAATAGTGGACTTTCCATTATGATAATACACCACTGGTGTATAAGTTGCTTAAAATTATTTTTAATATTTTAAACATTTTAATGAATATACAAAATAATATAAGTAGTAGAGGAATGTTTCAAGTTTTTGGGATTAATACTTTTTTAATTACAGCAAAAAAACAATAGTCTATAACGAAAATTGTTCATTATAGGTACGTTTAAATACAAAATATTTAATTCAAAAGCTTCTTTTAAGGAACCTATTTTTAATTTTAATGCATTTAAACTCTTGCAACACAAAATAATTTGTAAGCTATCGTGTATTTGTCAAACTTTTGATCAACATTTGAACCACAAACAAATTTTAAAAATTTGTGCTTGTGCCTATTTTTGTTTTTTTTTTTTAATTCACTTATGCTACTCAATAAATTACGAGAAACTTTTTATTAAATTTAACAAAATAAAAATAAAAATATTTTCAATATAGAAAATTAAACTTAAAATGCCTCTAATCATCTAAAAAAAAGCAAAAATATTTTGAGAATTGTATTTTGAATACAATTAGAATTGTACTTTGAATATTTTATTGTACTAATATATGATACTGTATTAAATAAACTTTATTAAAAGAATCAAAAGAAACATCAAGACATATTTCGTAAGAAAACATTTTAATTTAAATTAAAGACACTAATAAACTAAATAATAATAGGTATAATTGTTTGTATAGTTTTTTTTATGGAAAGTGATATTAGGTTATTAATAAACTTCACGATAATAATATATTATTCGAAGTAATAATGTGCGTTCATATGAGTATCAAATTTAGTATCTCATTGATTTCTAAGGTGATCATTTTGGAAGTAATGTCTTATCAAGCATTATTAATACATTTTTCTACACCTATTTTTGCAATTTATTGATTAATTATAGTTTCATTTATGTGTGTTCTGTAACTATTAATTATTGTGTATAATATAACTAAAATAACTAATAAGCATTAGAGATTTAGAGCAGAGCGAACGTAGGAGAAGTAATAAATCAAAGTGCATTTATATATTGACAAGTGACAACCTATGGTCATACTTGCAGAAATCTCGTAAATTACACGGTAGTTTGAAAACGTATACAAAACAATATTATTTATGGACTTTTTCTAATGCCCTATTGCAGTTGCCTCATGTCCTTGTCGGATCTGGTATATGTGAGTGTTCGCCAAACACTGCTTATTAGTGAATATTTTCCCAAGAATGTAACATATTAAACACGCGAAATCTTTTCGAAATTCGGAAACCCGAAACCCCATACATCTGCCCATTAACCGTGACCATATGTGCTCTAACACGGAACCCCACAACCTTGTTTAATAACGCTCAAAAGGCACGACGGTCATTATTCTCTTGAAATGGTATTAATTTTACTTTTTTCTTAAAATGGCCATCAAATCCATTAT
>PVMI01078639.1:0-13816 GCA_008528875.1 Aulacorthum solani
TTGCTTGTTAATTATTACATGGTATTTTTACTTATATTATTTGGGCCTGTCGAATGTATAATAAGTTATCTATTTAAACTTTGTCTGAACTCGAATAATGTTTTCTGAAAAATTACATTCTACAAAGACAGTTTGTTATGAGAATCCAAACTAAATTTAACTATTTTTGGAAAATAATTATAAGAATAATGTATTTTAAATAAGTAGAACTTCAAATAATTCATTTTAGTTTTTGAACAGAATGATAGAAGTATTAGTTTTTAATAAAGTGTGTTTAAATTTATATCTATATACGTGTTAAAGTAGAAAAAATGGTTTGATCTTCAAGAATGGTTTCTGGACTTCTGGTAGAAAATTAAGGACAACGGTGAATTCGAGTATTTTTGTCAGGTTAGGTTTTATTAGTTAAAATATATTTTAACTTATTTATTTTCATTTTAAAATACTTAGGGATTTATTATTATGTATATTCTTATTTCTAATAAAAAATGTTGAAAATGTTGATTATTTTTTGTAACTGTGTAATTTTAGAATGTGTATCATTTTTTAAATTTACAATTGTTTGGAATATTAGTTTTCTTTAAAAATAATTTGTAATTTTGTAGATTAGGTGCTGTGACTTAAATTTAAGTACAAGGTTATACTTATAATTTCCATCAGTCATAATTTATTGTGTTGTACTGGTGGGTGTTTCACGTTGTGAAGTACATAGTGCATTGTATATACTATACAATATACATACCAATAACATTCAACAATATTTATTGACAATTGTAATTAAATGTCCTGAATTTTATAGTTACAATATATTGAGGTCTTGTATTTACAGATTCATATAATTATTCATGCATATTATATAGTTAAGAGGACGTGGCACTGCAAGCATGTGTTGTCTCCGTCTTACAAGTGACTAACATAGGTACCAAATTTCATACTCAGCGGATCACGTTTAGCTCTGTTAGTTTAAAATTAAAGTGAATTGACCTCTTATAAAATTAAAGATAAGATTATTATCTAGGGTATCTTATAGGCTTTTTTATTATATTTTGATTTTAAAGCAAATTATTCTAAGATGTACTACAATTGTTTTGTTTGCAAATACATATATAAATAAACAAAATTTACGATCTTTAAATACTCATAAATCGCCTTAAAATTAAAATATTTTTTAAAAGCCTGTGAAATATTTAAATTTTATAAAATGTCAATTCACTCTAATTTGAAGCTAACGAAGCTAAACGTGATTTTTTGAGAGTAAAATTTGGTATGTTATGCTTGTAATGGTATGTTACCTATGTTTGTGCCATGTCATTTTAACTATTAATTCATAATAGAATTTGTAAATATAAGGGACTCAATATATTGTAAGTATAAAAGTACGTATAATATTACTTATTAATATTGTCTTATAAAGAATAGCTATTTTTCCTACGTGAATTAGTCAGTGATGTCATGAAGTCCAAAATATAAATGCCAAAAATAATATTATTTTAATATAATAATATATTATAGCTATTAGCTATTTAATCATTAGCTCCCCGTAAATTCAAACTATTGGAATTCGTAAAACGAATTTGATTTCTAACTGCAGTGAAAATTTTGTACAATACCTATAGAAGATTGATTGGGATCTGAAAAATGCCATATTGCCATTACTGAGATGTTAGTACATTTATGTTATTTATTATTCATGCTGGGTTAAAACAATTAGAGGTCTTACACTTTTATCATGTATTATTAATTAGCAATTAGTGATGGGTTAATATATAATATGTATAATTGTGTATATACATGTATTTATAAAAAAAACATAATTTGTAATCGTGTATATTCTGTGAGTCAAAAATTGTGTACATTTTAGCTATAGTAAGCGCTTTTTTTCATAGAAAATATGATGACATCGTTGTGGTAAAGTTCCTCATTGTGGGTTGATTTTGAACTCAAGGATGCTACACTAACTATAGCTTACTATAATAGTTACTACAATTACTATTCACACAATTTAAATATATATATTCTACTCTTCAAATGTAGATAACCCAATAATGTATATATTATAAAATATGTTAAATTAATATTAGAAAAAAATATGATTTTAGCAAAAAATAAAATTGTTGCCTTATTAAGTTCAACTTGCATACTTAAATGAGTTAAATGCTGACGTTAAAATTAACAACAAAGTTGTGTTTGGTTTTTCATTCATTTTTTTTTTTTTTTTAGTTATTCATCTTAAAAACGTTGATTTTATAATTTTTATGTTCTATAATAATTACCTTCATTGGTTTCCTATGCATAAAAAATATAATAAACTTAACACATGTAAGGTGTACATGGGTTTAGCTCAGAAGGGTTTTCATTTTATTATTCTAAAAGCATTATTAATGCAGACTGCGCAGCTTAAAAATAATTCTGAATGGAGCTAGTTTTGCAGTTTTAGAATGATTAATACTCGCTTACTGATGTAAAATGTAGATTTGCTTTTTTTAAATTTTTATTTGGTTGTACATATTTGTTACGTTCAACTTAGTTGAAGACGTGTGACATTTTCACTAAGTGTTTTTATAAAAAGAAAAAACTATACTAAACGATACTTATTTTCCCTTGTATATATGTATTTATATACCAAGCAAACATTTTAATTGGTTTTATAATGCAATTTAAAAATTATTAAAATAAAGACAATTATTACTAGTCTTAACAAATTATCTAGGCTTTATTATTGTAATGATCTTTAAACATTTTGAATATTTAACAATTATTTTATATCTAATATTGTGAGTTAGTTGATATGTGTTAAACATAATTTGAACAATTTGATAATTTAGCGTTTTCTTTCAATTTTGATTGATAACATTTTCCTTTTTTATTTCTTTACATAAAAATATTGTACAAAAAGTTAACCATATAATATTATAAATTATTTATTTTACCCATAATAATATTCATTAATGTTAACATCATTTTTATCATAAAATTAAATTATTTAAAGTTCTATAACGCTAATCACTTAATAAACTCAACTCCTCTTAATCCAAAATTAAAAGAAGTTTTTCTTAAGAGGATATCAACACACTATATTTTGTGATCTCTGACCCACGCATAACGTAGACCAAACGTAGCATTCACAGCTTAAATCTCAGAGTAAAATCACCCATTACAAACATTATAGAGAAAAATATTTTTGTAGATATGACTTATTGATCTGCCTAAATATTTCCTTAAAAAATACATTTTTTTTTTAATTTTAGATTCTCAGTGGGGTGATAAATATATTGATTTTACAATGATGTTTTTTTTATGTTATTTGAAACGGTAAAAATGTTTTGATTTTTTTCGACAGTATCTTTATTGGATTTAAAGTGAATCTAATTGGTGCTGTGGAAGGGGATCAAAAATAAAAAAGCCCAATAGTTTTCAAGAGTGACGGAAAAACCAAACAACAAATTAAAGAAAAAATTTGATTTTTATGCAAAACAAGTTTTATTTTTTGGTGTAACTAACTCTTAAAAAAATAACCTTAAATATATGGCATTTTCACTGAATGTTTATACATATTAGCAATTTCTATGCATCATACTATTTTCAAAATATATCGATTTGTTGATTCTTATAGGCTTAAGGAAATTTAAGTTTTATTAGTTTTTTTAAAAATTATTTTCGATAAAATTCTTTTTGCTCGGTCAAAAAACTTGAAAATGTTGACAAAATTCATTGGAATCACGAAAATCGGGAAATTATTTTGAGTGACATTCTTTGGACTTTGGACATTCTTAAAAAATGTTCTACTTATATCGAATTTAAATTTCTTTAATAACAATAATATCATAAAAAAATATACTTAGTAATATTATAGGCTGACAGATCTTCGCTTAAAATGTTTTTTTCTTATACAATGATTTCATATAATTGAAGTAAAATTTAACACACCCGCATTACAGTGACTTTCTAGACACCTAATGTACACCCACTTACTCGTTTTTTTATGAATATAAAATTATAAATTATAAAGTCAAATACTAATCATTTATAAAATATAAAACTAATATTTCAAACACTCAAAAATATTATCCTATATAATTTTTGCAATAGTTGATTGTTTCTTAGATAATTTAAAAACTATAAAAACCATTTTACATGAATGCGTTTTACCTATTTTGCGCGTGGGTTGAGTCTTTGAGAGAAAAAATAAATATTGCTCTGACATCCTCTTAACACTCGAAGTGGTGAATTTTGAAACTAACTATTGGTCACTCATATTTTAACATAATCAGCGCTAAATAGATTGGACAGTGTAGTACTTTATGGTGGTTATTTAGATTTTGGTTAATCTTCCTATGTACAATTAAATTTATAATTAATGTGTACTCGGGTTATAGTTATTTATTATTAATACCATATTACATGAAAATCATACACTATAAATAGTGATCTTATGTCACGGATTAGCGTTATTTTCTTAATGAAAACAGAGTTAATAAAGTAGTGTGTCCAAAATGTATGATTGAACCATCAATATTTTTAGAAAAAAAGTTATTACTGGTATATATAAAAAAACGGTGATTTTATTGTCGATACAACTGCATGTTATGAGTCCCAAATAAAGAGTTAAAAATAAAAAATAAATGGTTTTTTTTTTTTGAAATACTATAAAATCGTTAAAAATCTATGTGAACAACTAGATGAATAATAACATTTCATACATCCTATACTACAGTAATACATAATACTCTTTTACTTCGATTAAAGTATGACGCAAAGCTATCAATTACATCATGATTAAAATTATTATATGAAGTGTTAAACTTGGTTTTTTACTATTAAAACTGACAATAACATTATTTTATTTGAAATTCTGAAAAAATATTAATTGCTGTAATCGTATACTTTTCTGATAATATTTGATGTATGTGCAATATACTGCGTCTCTTCGCCGTTACTGGGATTTTAATCGATATACTACCCAACCCCAAAACTCTGAACTTCCTCTCGTTCTACCATTACTACCCTCCTTCTAATACAGCCTAGTCACCTTGACAACTCGATGAATGTTGTCAAATAACTTGCGTACTATTTTGTTATTTTTTATTTCCACCCATAATTTAAAAATCACATTATTCTATGTTTGGCCTGTATGCATATTATTTAAAACATCACGATATTTTGAACATACAATTTGTCCGTTTCGTTTTGATATTGTATTAGATTACAGCTGAAAACTTATTCTTATGTGAAAATAAAATACTAATTTTAATAATTATTAAAAATAAAAACCTTATAAAGTTTTATTTCGTATTAAGCTTTACCTACATGTTAAGTATAAATGACAAATGTAGGTTCCATAATATAATATGTATAATATATTAGACATCGGCATGTTAAAATATTAAAAAAAATAATTTTAATTTCAAACAGAGAAGAAGATTTAAATTTCATTATTTAAAAATAACGATTTTATTAAGTGTTAACTTAATTTTTTAATATACAAAATACATAGTATATTCTATTATGTATAAAATATATCGCAATAATTAAAAGTGTTCATGAGTAAATTATTATAAGTTGGTCAAATAAGTAAATCAGCCTAAAAACGGGAAATACAAGGTGTATAAAACGACCAGTGATTAAATAGATATTAAATGATTTAAATGATAAAAATATAGTTAATACTATTCGATGTTAATTAGCTAACCTAATAATTTTAGATAAAAAAATGTTTTATTTTTAATTTTGAAGTGATTTATTGAAGATTCTAACCTATACTGTTCTTGCTTGTTAAAAGCAGCTGTATGTTTACAATGTAAAATTAATGTTAGTTAACTAAAAACTTAATTTTATAATATAAAATTATATTTGTTTTTATGCTGTACCTACAATTGTCTAGGCACGTCTCAACAGTTGGAAAACTGATTAGTGTATTATTGTAGTCATTGGTATTAAATAGTCACAATTTACATGTATCGTATAATAAAAAAACGAACAGGATATACAACTGTGTGGGTGGAACTTGTTTTGCTTCGTGCCTCGTGCAAAAATAGATGTAGTGTCACTTTTGACGAATATGGTAGCTAAATAGGAAGGAAGTGTGTGAGTGTATTGAAAATATTGCTAGATTCGTTATTACAACATATAATTTTATTTATACATTTCGTGTGTTTTTATTCCTATAGTTTTTATTTTTTCAATGACATTGGTAGGGTGGTTGTAAACTTGATTGCCCAGTCTTACTAGTAAAAAAACTAAAAGGCTATTCTGTAATATTTGGTACTCTCGTAATCACACACCTCCATGCAGGGTAATGGTATTGTACATTTAAATCATCATATTATAAAGAAAAAAAATTATTACTGATTGTGGAATCTGAGTATATTATAAGTACTGAATTATGCATTATTATATTTAATAACTCATTTATATTAACTATCAAAAACCTAATCACTTAAAAAAACAGAATAACAGCTTATACATACTTTGTAATGCCAATCAAATTGAGCCTTTGCTTGTTTTAGTTTGACTCTCCGTCTATCTTTATGATTCAAATACCCTGTTTTACCTTAAGATAATTAAAGTTTCGTTATCACATTGTTTATTATCGTTAACCCATATAAATATCTAATCTTATGAAATTTCGTTTGGCTTAAAATATAGAAATAAATAATAATAAATATAATATTATACGTTATTCGTCAAGGCCGTAACTGGCGATAAGGGTTCAGCCCCCCCACCCCACCAAATAAAAAAAAAATACAAATATTTTAGCATCGGATATTGTTTATTGACTCTTGTATTAAGAATAATTTTATATTTTTTGTTAAAACAGTAATAACAAGAATATATGAAACAAAAAAAACTTTAACGTAAAAGTGATGTGCCTAATATCTATGTATATTAAAAAGATGTTGGACCCCCAAAATTTGTTTTCAGTTACTGCCTTGTTGCACGTAATGAGCTAGAAAGACATGAATACAGTGGCGGCGTTAGAGTAGGCATGGCCCCTATGCCCTTTACATTCCGGTATCATTTCTTAGTTCCTGATTCATAACTTACTTACACGACTACTCAAGTAATGTTAAATGGAGTGACGTCAACTATCTATCTACTTATGATAAATAATACGTACGTTTTTTAGTCGTACCTATAAGATATTTACTTCAGTATATTTTCATAAAATCCCCAATCCACTGAATGAAATGAACAAAATTATACATTGGAAAATATTGATAGTCAAATAACTCAATAATTTATTAAATTAAAATCATTAGAAATAGTAGTTGTTTCTTTAATGCTAATTACTATAGGTGTTAATAGTCATTAATTCCTGTGTGTCTTGGTGTAAATAATACTTATAATGAAGCGTAAAAATTATTAAATTTTGGAAAACACTTATCAAGTTGTTAACGAGATCAAGTGTTCTTAACAATATTGATCTTGACTTATATTTAAGCAGGTTACAATTTTAAAATGTCTACCTAGTTCACGAAAAATCGTTTTGTAAAAGAACAATGTATGCATTATTGTTTATTATTAAAAGTGTAAATATTATTCACGAGTAAATTAGTTATTTTAAAATCATTTGTTGAATTAGAGTTTGAGAGTTAAATGTTTTTATGTTTAAAATGACAGCGCGTTTATATACATTATTATGCATTAATGCATGCTTAAAAAAAAGTTAAGATAATGCGGAAAACCAAATTATTTACGTTTCACAAATTTTTCTGGCTTTTTTTCAATTGTGTTAAAAATATTCCCACAAAAAAATTACTTTGGGAATTTATACAGTGCTGGATCTTAGTCTAATAGGCTTAGGAAAATGTAAATATTCGGAGGCGCCTATAAATATATTTAATAATAAGTAGTAAATATTTTAGTATACAAAAGTCAAAAAGTATGACTGCAATATTTAATGATTAAAACAGAAGAATTAATTTTAAAAACTTTAATTCTTTTTTACTTTTTTGTTAGTAAAATGTTTTAATAATTTGTTGTATGTTGAAATCATAACCCTCTCTCTTGAACGTTTAGATAATTTTTAGTTACTTTATTTTTCAAAAAGATTTGCTCCTGTTATGGTTATAGACAAAGAAATGAACATGACAGATAAACTTAAAACGAGTACTGGAAGAATAACTTCCCCAATTATTATGTTTTGTGGTGGCGAATAAAAAAAAAGTCCAACTAACAATTTTGTATTTTATTTTTAAAACCGTATTGTATAATTTTAAAAAACATATTAAAAAAATCCTACAGAATGAAAACAAATTTTTGGTGGAGTAACGAAATAATAATTTTAAAAAAAGTTTAGTTACGTAATCCGAGACAATTTCTGGGGTGAGATTGAATCCTTCCAGGACGGCCCTGTTCCAACTACATTTCTAACCTTTATAATTATTGATACATGAAATAATTTGAGTTTTGAGTAACTATTAATATTTAAAATATAAATATTTTTTAATAGTTTTAATTAATATACTATTTATGCATGTATCTGAATAATGTTATCAACGAAAATTGTTTTTTTAGAAGTGAAACAAGAACTGGAAGATCTTATGGTGGATATAAAAAAAACTGCTAATAGAGTCCGTGCCAAACTCAAAGGTTAATTTTCATATATTCATTAAAACTTTTTTGTTATAGTTTAAGTATAACTAAAAATTTTTGTTATTAGAAATTGAACAGAATATAGAAGCAGAAGAGCAATCGAACAAATCGTCTGCAGATTTAAGAATACGCAAAACGCAACATTCAACATTGTCGCGTAAATTTGTTGAAGTGATGACGGAATATAACCGTACGCAGACAGATTACAGAGAACGTTGTAAAGGGCGAATTCAAAGACAATTAGAAATAAGTAAGAATAATTCCTGAGTAGAGTGATGAATGTTACGATTTTAAAATTCTCTGTGTGTGCTTTTAAAACCATTTTATTTATTGGTCATCAATCATCACTCATCAAATTTTAGAGCAGTAAAAATGTTTCAATCTGTAACTTTGTGGGTGGTTTCTGGTAGACAATTGTTTTTAATTGATATTTTGAAGAATTCTAGTATTCCCATTACTTGTTAAATATTTTGGAATTTTATAATTAGACTGGAACTTTTTTACCAAATATTCATACAGATTTTCTTAACATGATATATTTTTAAAAATATTTTGTCTCCTTTTGTTCTATTTCTAGATATTTAAAATATTTGACCTTTTCGATTTTTGTATCATAAAAATTTTTTTTAAATTAAAAACTTATTAATTTTATCCAAGGTTTTTCATACGTTCTTATAGTGATTAAAAGTTAAAATTTAAGAGTATATAGTCACAATTTATTCTTATAACCGATGTTCAATATTTAAATTTTTACAAAATCACGAGTTGTGCTAGTTGTTTTGTAGTTATACAGAGTAATTCTTATTTACTTATGCTACATTCGTTTATTTTTGGATAAAATAAATTACTTATAGACATTTTAGTACAATATAAGATATCTTAGGCCAACAGATTGTTTCTGCTCAGAATCGCTTTTTTTTTTTATACAATAATATATGTATCATTGAATTAAATTTAACTCATCTATTACAGTAATCTGCTCAATGACAAGATATACTCAACACCTATACAAAATATACTTCCCCAGTTCTTAAATTACAATTTTTATAATTTCATTAATGAATGCTTTCATGAATATTACTATTAATTTGATTTGTATTAATTCAATGCTTTAATATTTTAGCGGGAAGAACAACTACTAATGATGAACTTGAAGAAATGTTAGAACAAGGGAACCCGGCTGTGTTCACGCAAGGCGTAATTATAAAAATACAATTTTTTTTTTAGTTTTAATATGAATTTTTTTTTAGATAATTATGGAAACACAACAAGCCAGGCAAACATTGGCTGATATTGAAGCCAGGCATGCTGATATTATAAAACTGGAAAACTCTATCAGAGAACTTCATGATATGTTCATGGATATGGCAATGTTGGTAGAAAATCAGGTATGTTTTTTAAATATTATATAAATGATTTACAGTCCAATCTGTTATCAGATACTGTGTAGAGCAAGGAAGCTGTTGGATTAAAATGTGTGGTTTTTTTTTACTGTTAACAATGTTATGGCTAAAACTAGTGTTCTAAAATTGTATAAAATATTTTCTATACATTGGTAATCTATCATAGATGATTGCATCAATCACTTACCAGAGATGCAACCTTATGATGTGATGGTGATTTTTTTGTGTAATTTATTATGGTATACTGGTAGTTAAATCTATTAAGTATTTTAATTACAATTTTTATTTGGACTTTCATTAAAAATAAGTTATTTCTGGAAAAAAAATTGTATTTGGTGAACAGAATTGGGTATTATAGTATGGGTTGGTGTGCTGAAGGCGTTTACCAACTAATGTCAATTAATGTGTCTGTTTTAAAATGTTTGGTACCACTCAACACATATTACTTTAGAGAGATAACTTGTAAAAAATCAGTATTTTGATAATTTATTAACATTCTTATCAAATTAAATCTTTATTTGTTATGTAATTATAATTATATTTATAAAACAATAAGTTTTTTGAATTTAGATATTTTGGCACTTTATCTTATCATTTTATAGAAAACAGTTGTCGATTTTTAATAAATAATAATTTTTAGCTCTATAATAAACAATGTATACTTTTCCAAATAAAAAGATGTTGTCACTGTGGATAATATGTATAGAACTTTTGAATAATAAAGAAATACTCAATTATTTATGATAGTTATGGGGTTAAATGTAATTAATATCAAAATAAGCAATTATTTATTTTTACATCATTAAAGTAATCGCTGTATAAGGTACAATAATAACATAATGTTACCCTTTTTCTCATTCTTTGGAAAAATTGTTAACTAACTTTTCTATAATCTATGCAAATTTCAATAAGCATTCTTAAAGATTTGTAGAGTGAATTTCAATACATAAATGCATTGTTTTTCATAAATGATTTCAAGTGCATTTTTTAACTGATTTTTGGTGTTAGTACTTAACAACTTAACTTACTTTCTATTAATTACCAAATTAATAATTTTGGTTTTTATTTAAATAGCTGTATAGTCTATTCTACCTCTTAAAAAACTAAATATTGCAATATTATTTTTATCTTAGAAATCATTCATTATAAAAAAATAAAAAAATATTTTTCCTTAAACTTAATTTACTTGCGCTATTTAATTTTAAAATTGTAGGTTTTATTCTTAAAAAATTGAAAAAAAAAACTAAACAATTAAAATAAATAATTACAATCGAGTTATTGATTTTATTAACATAGTTTTTTGATATAACCATGTTTCATTATAATATGAGATAAACTTAGTTTCCTATTAATCTATAAATTAAAAACAAAATTAGGGCGAAATGATTGATCGAATTGAGTATCATGTTGAACACGCCGTGGATTATGTACAGACGGCAACTCAAGATACTAAGAAAGCGTTAAAATATCAAAGCAAAGCGAGAAGAGTAAGTCAAAAGGCGTAGAAGTTTGCAACGGCCCCACTCGCTTTGCTGAATGCATTTGTTTGTTTTTGTAGGTTTTATTACTTGTTTGATATTTGTTTGTATTTAGAAAAATGAAATACTATTTAGTATTAGTTTGAAGTTGATATCATTTGAACTGATTGCTATTGATTTATAATTACTAAAAATTATTGTTTTTTTTGTTTTTTTTTCCTTTTCAAAATTTTTCGCTTACTTTTGTTTTTATTGTTTTTATTACATATATAATTTTGGGATTTTCATATAATAATTCCTTATCCCAATCTTGTTCCAACTGAAAATGCTATCCAAAAAAAAAAAAAAAATCATATAGGGTGAACTTATTGATAGAATAGAATACCATGTATCATTCACTGTTGAAAAAGTTGCTGAAGGCAAAAAAGAACTGGTGGTTGCTGAAGACTATCATAAAGGAGCTCAAAAAGTAAGTAATTTATTATTTACAACAAAGGAAACAAATAAACAAATAAACATATCCCACGTGTAAGATGACTGATGACTGGTTCTTGAAATTCAATATTATGCTACATATTACTAATACAATAAATATTTTTTCATCTAATTGTATTTAATAGTAGTTATTTAGGAACATAATTTTTTTTTTTTTTAACATGTTATTTTGTTGAATATATTATACAAAATTAACACTAAGTTACAGTTATATAAAAGGCAAGTCAATTGTGATCGTATTATACTATTATTTCATAATTAGATTAAACTAAATTGTTTTCAATAAATATAAGGGGATATTTAGCTATTGATTTTATTAGTTATAGTTGATTTTGCGATGAAAATGAGTATTGAATAATGCACTGTTTGTTTGTGAAAACACTGTTTTCTTTTGCTTATGCTATTAGCTTTCCCATTATTGTTTTCATTTAGAACTTATTCTTGTATATTTTTTTATTGTTGTTATTTTTCTTACTAATATTGAATTATTGTTGTTAAATAATTAGAAGAAAATCATGATCCTGATATGCTTGACAATTCTCATTGTTATTCTTGGAGGATTTGTGATGAGTTTTCTTCCCAAGCTCCATTAATACATCTTCGTGAAAATAAGTAAGCATAGGTAAACTAAAGTTTTTTGGATTTAATAATTTTATGTAAAAAAAATTATTTAAAATATTTAATTTCTGTACTATAGTAGAATGTTATTATAAATAATATTTATTATACCAATGCCAGTTATTGTAAAAATCAAACTTAAGTAAATACAATATTTATATTTGAGAATAAGAAAAAAAAAATGATTGCATTCTACTCAAGTATAAAAAGAGTTTGTATTACCTTTGTGACTATATGGTAATCATTGCCAATTTTGAAGTGCGTTTACACTGTAGAAATACTTTATTTATGTATAGTGTAATACTACAATATTTATAAAGATTTATTCATATAATTATTTATATTAATAATTGGTTGTACAAGACAGCTACTATTATGAATTTATTTAATTTTATCTCTAATGTGTATGTGTTTCAAGTTTTACTTTTACCCCTTAATAAAAATGAATATTTTCAAAATTTTCATCATTGCAAATTACTTAGGTTAATTACCTTTTAACTTGTATTAACATGTAGCATAGTCTCATGTAATTGTTACTAATTTATAAACTACATCGAAATTTATGTTCTAAAAAGTATTACAGTTTTTTCTTTGGGTATTTTAATATTGTGTACATACTGAATCTTTGTTTACAGGCATCCCTCAATAATTGTCAGCTTAAATTCTCTGCCTGAAATAAACGTGTACGATATAGGTAAAAACCACTCAATAATCCTCCCTCTTTATCTAGCAGACATGGGTATTATGTTCATAAAAATACTCTTTCCTAGGTGCATCCAGACAATGGTCATGATTGCCGGAGGGTATATCGCTAACACAGCATATCACTCGTGTGGTGTTCCTGACATTCGATGCACATATGAAAGCATATCTTTACATATATTTATGATCAGTGATATAAATAAAAATGAAATTAATTTTGATTATCTTGGTATATAATTTGCTTTAGTATAAAATTTATCACCATTTGTTGTACATTCAAATTCAGTATATATTAACAGATAATAATCTCAAAATACATTTTCTTAACAAATATTCATATTTACATAAAATTATAATTTTAAATCATAAATAAGATTAGAAAATGACAATATTTAGCACATTTGTGTATTACAAATATTAGTACATAATAAGTATGTATTTTATGTATTTTATGTATTCAATTATTTTATTTAAATAATTTACAGAGCAATTTTTCGACGGGTACATCCGGCAGAGCAGTCACTC
>PVMI01078648.1:0-12778 GCA_008528875.1 Aulacorthum solani
AAAAATTGTAATCAAAAACCAAACAATATAGTTACTGATAATACTTAAAACAAGTGTATAATAATTCGTCTAAAACTTGTCAGAAATATTAATTACGAATCATGATATAATACGATGCTGTTAATTGTTATTACCGCGGTCTTATATACAATACCGTGGTTTTTACCTACGCGCAAACAACTGGTATATGGTCCACGCACATGCGCAGAAGTGTTTAAAAACACGATCATCAGCGCTACCCACGTTCACTGCGGGAACTACTACCATGCTTGGTCTATGAAATAAACATACCTAGTTTTTACTCCAAGACTTTGTGTAAGCGTAATGTCGAATTTTGCAATGAAAAACTATTATCCAGTTGGTCCGCAAATGGCATAAATTTTGATGGTGCTAATTTAAAAACTGAAGGTGATTTCCATACCAAAGTTCCCACTGCCCAAATTGCGCCTATGAATAAACCGCAACCAAAAACTTTATAAACATTTTAAGACAATTTGCAGCCATCGCCAGGTAACTTGAAGGGTGGAGACGCAAATACTATTAGAGGCTCTCAGGTATTCGATAATATTTATTATTTAGCAAATATTAAATACTTATATACATGTATATCAACAGATTTTAAAATTAATACCTATTGTCGAAGAATAACCACAAATTTATAATTTATTTTACTAATAAAACAATTATTTATGTGTATAAGTGTATTATATGTGTTATAGCTGTACTATAGTAGATAAAATATTTTATAAATATTAAATATACATTAAAACATTTATTATAAACATTATTTTGCTAATAATTAAAATTGCTTTGTAAATATTCATAGATGTATTAATTCTTCAAATGAAAAAATATTTTTGAGATTATCTTAAATAATCAATATTTTATTTAAAGTACAATAATATTTTTAATATGGTATTTATCTTCAGAACACGGATATTGTATTGTCTTGTCTCAAATTAAAGTTAAAATATAATTCCACGTCAGGTCCTCGGGTTATCTACAGCTATCTTAATCATTTACAAAGAATCTAAAAAGTGGGCGATTACGAAGATCAATGGGCCCACTTGAGTGGAAAATATTTAACAATCATTTGTGATAATTTATAATATTTTATTGAATAATAAATTGTATTTAAGATTTTTAATACTAAAAATAATTTGCTTACCATAAATCAATTTGGATTTGAGATACCAATTGAATAATAGTTTAAAATAACCATCTATACATTTTTAAACAATGTACAAAAGAATAATTATAAAATGTTTTTTTAAATTCTGATACCTAATAATGAAGTTCATTATACCTATACCCATATATTTGTTACCATAATATAGTTTAAGATATAAATAGACATTTTTTGAGAAACATAGTATACGTCATGTAGAAATAGCTGAAGTTGTACAATTTTATTGTCATTACAAAACTACAAAACTATGATTTGATATCCCTTCTAGGATTATTTCACTTCCATAGACTTAAAATGCCGGTTGCCGGTATTACCTATCACCGACCTATAAAAAGCTCGTATTTCCATCCGATCAAGAGTTTCGATATAAATACCTATATAAGTATTTTTTCGTTTTTGAGAAATTGGTTTTTTCATAATGCTGTCAATAAATCGTATAATGTGGCTCGGTGAGGCGCGGTTGTATACACAATCTGCGGCAACGCTGTGAGCGTAAGTATCGGCAGTCGTTGCTAGCACTCGGATGGGTGGCCACCCAGATTTTCAACAACACATCCTTGCCACACATACAAACGTGTTCTAACCAACCGTCCTCCCCCCTCCACACACACATAGTACCAGATTAATGATCTTAGTAGTTGAAGCCTTAATCCAAAATAAAAAAAAAAATCGTATCATTTTAATTACTTCAGATTTGTATATTATTATGTATATTATATTATGACGTACTTATAGGTACGCCGATCGTCAACTTTGACATTCTTATAAGTAGTATATTATGTTGTAGAAAATTATGACCTTTTTTTAGGTACCCTTGGACCAGTATTTTCCAAATTAAAATTTGGCAACTCTAATCCCTACTTTCAAAAACTGTAAAAAAAAATCCAAAAGATTATAGGTTATAATTATACAGAAAAAATATATTTTAAATGCAATTATAATGTAATATACATTATACATTTTGCCGAGTTAGATACACGCTGGAGATTTTTTATGAGTTTTTTACTGTTTTCAGAGAGAGATGTTTATTTTAAATTATTATTATAAATGTTTGTATAATATGTATGCCCTTATGTTATTATGAGTGTGTATTTCATCCGAAGAATGTTAAACTTGTTCAACGTTTTTAGAAAATATATCAGAATTCACCTTATCTCATCTAAAAATATAAGTTCTTTTGACTTGAAATCTTAATTCTTAGCAATAAATTTCACAAGACGACAATTACTTTGAACACATTATGTGAATTCACTTGTTAAGTTGTAGCGTGTCACATTTCAAAATGTCCAACGTAGGTTCATAAGAATTTTGGATGAGTCATGCACTACGGCCAAAATATTATACATAAAGTAAATTATTTGTAAATGTACACGAAATAACTTATGTCCTGTGATTTAGTCGATTCCTAATGGATCGGATATTTTTATTATTTTATAATGACAAAATGATTACTAACTCTCGTTTACCACTACAGTGACACTGTAATAAAATATATACACTTAAAACTATGTTTAAAAACGGTTCGTTCCCTGCAGTCGGATAAAGAAATGTTTATGAAATCTTGTTTGGGATCTTGTGTCTATGTGATTTTCTATAAAAGTTATAAGACGATTTATCGATGAAATTAAATGGCTTAATCGAATTATACCCAATCATCATCGACATTCGTTTTACACCTTTTTGGCTCAACTATAGGTATACCAAACTGCCAGAGAGTAATATAATTTTGAGAATAACTCGTAACCGACTGGAATATTGACTGTAATTATAGAAAATAGGTAAACGACTTGATGAACTATCAAAACTTAGAGGGTTTTTTAACATGACACAGATCACAAAAACGGGTGTCTTAAAATCTAAATTTTACCTAATAGACAAAGCCCAGTTGGAATAAATCATATTGAAAAATCAATAGTCTGGGCCAATTATTTATATTACAGTAAAATATATTATTGTTTATGTGGAAATGTTAGTTTATAATATTATTTGATTATTCTTTAAATTATACTTGGTTAAATTTTCTATAAAATGGGATTGCTGTACAGCGTTTAATTATACAGTAAAACACAAATTGACAAATTCGTAACGAATTTTTGTATGAATATTATATCAAAAATTAAAATTTATCAATTTTAATTTATAAAATTATAACAAATAATCTGCAACTAAAACTAACTAAAACTAACTGTATTAACTTAAATCATCTGTTAGCCATAGATTTTTTTCTCAACACTGCTAACGAGACACATCCATTTTACATTTTATATAGCTATTATACGATCGTATTATTTAATTTTTTGTCAATAACTATATGTGTATAGTTTATGTGCATTGAACAGTGATGTTATGTAATCGTAAAATCGAGTGTGTGCAGAAAATAAAAAAAATAATGGTAATAAATTTGCAATACACCATTATGTGTGTGATGATTACCGCCCATTGATGAAACTCTTACAGAATAGATATTTTCACGAAGTAGTGAGTTGCCCATGTGAGATGCATATTTATTATGAAATATTTTACTGTAATTATTTTAAATATTACAATCGTGTATTTACATTTCGCATGAATTCGTCACAGCTATATATACGTTTATACATCCGCTGTATAACACCCAATGATTATTTAACACATTACTATATAGTATATAGGTATGTCGTATGTAATACATTGTACAAGGAACCAACAGTATTTAAACGACTTAAAATTAACAAAAAATCAACATAATATGATTAACACAATGAAATTTCAGTGAAAATAAAAGTTTTTTTACAATTTAAAGTTGCATTCTCGTCATCGAGTCTGCACAACCCACGTGCGGTATAATATCATAATCCGTACCTATATAAATACATAATAATATCACTTAATGAATGCAGCATTATTATGTATTATGTTTCTGTTTGTTGTTTCGGCCGAGTGACGTTGTTATAATCACGGTGGACCGAATAATATGGATAGGTACACGCGAATCGGAACCAGCCCGATTCAATAACATAGGTACACAACGTAACAAAAACAATTTTTAAAAAATATATAAGAAGGATAATCATGTGGGACTTTTGATTTATGGGTTTTTAAACGTATGTGTACCTACGTATACACTGGTACTGTACACCTTACTATATATGGCCAAAAATAGATACACATACCTATATAGTTACAACGAATATATTATATAGGTACACGCTTCGGCAGTGCTCCACCCTCGCCAGTCGACACCCACGTTTTTTACATTTTTAATATTTTCAATGGCAGGTATGTTGCGCAACTATTGTCCGGTAAACGCGATTGTGTCCAATTATTGGTCCTCTTGTTTTCCGGACGACACTTAGCGCGCAGCACGTGCCTAGACGAATTGGAAGAGCTAGTTGGCTTGGCTTGGTGATATTTATTAATATTATTATATATACACATAACTACATGATCATAATTGTACGATACATAGGTACCTATTAACTACAAACAAAACCCTAACTGCAACACAGACCTTTCCGGGTACCACTTTTATATCATGGATGTCAAATCCAAAACACACAAACAAATGTTGAGAACACTCGAACAATTAAAATACTTATCATATTTTATTTTATTTTAAATTTAATATGATAAGGCCGTAATTTTTTTCTTATTTTTTTTATTTATATTCTATAATTTAATGGCACACATGAATAAAATTAGGTAATTGTTGGCACTTTATGTTAGAAAAATGTCCATCCCTGTTCTGTATGTACATAGTGCACAATAATTAATACTTGACCGGAAACTCTTGATGGGCTGCATTGTGTCCTCAGGGGTCGCGGACCATATGGCCGTAGCCATTTTCCTCCAAAAACGAGATACCGTTTTCCTCCACTGTCCATTTTCCTCTAATAAATAATAAATTAAATAGTTAGTAAAAATAATTTATACATAGTAAAAAAAAAAAATTATTTGCTATAGTCAATTATATATTATATTATAATTTTTTATAATTATAGGGTATTCTAGCAACAAACGAATACCTGTTTAAAGAAAAGAAAAATTAGACATAAGAATATGAACAATCAATTTTTTTTAAAGCTGCAAAAGTAACTAACTAAATTAATTTTAGTAATAATATGTAGTCAACTGTGCGCAATAAAAATAAATATTGAAGCATAGGTATTAAGGTATATAATATAACAATTGTAAGGTACATGATAATATCATTGAGTATACATTTTAGTATTGTACCAATGCGATACATTGAGATAATTAATATTCAATGATAATATTATATAGTGCCCAAAGTTAATCGCATTTGGATATTTGAACACCGCCACAGTGCCACACCACAATACGTAACATAAGTTTAGAACACCTTATTTATCCCGCTTGTGTCCGTCCGTCCGTTAGATACCACTACATAGTTACCATTGTTATTTATTTGTATTAAGAAAATATAATAGAGGTTTTATTATATTGTAAATTCGGAATTCATACTGGCTAATAATATCAAAAAATATCAAAATATGAGTATTTAATATAGATTATAGCTACATAGTAGCCAATATTAAGCAAGTTAAAAAGCTCACTTTTTAAATTCACTCTTTAATTCCCGATTTCCGAACGTATTTTAGTATGACGATGACGGAACTAATCAGAATTCCATATAAAACAATTAATGTAAAGCAACTACAAACAATAAATAATTGAATAAAAATCATCAGTATATATCAACAATCGTTGTTATAAGTAATAGGCAATAGGTATATAAAATCTAAAAGTTTTTATAAAACTATAATGTAATGTTAACTATAATGTTGATAATCATAGACCATAATATTATACTATATAATAGCCAATAGACGGAGTATGGTGGCAGTAAATTTCCGCGTCGAACGTGTGTAACACTGATCGTATTGTTCCACACGTCTGCGCATGTGCGTAGACCATACAGTGCAGAGCTATAAAGTAAAAACAAAAACACCATAAATATAGAATAATTATCGTATTTTAATATCATAATTCATGAATATTTTTTCACAAGTTTCAAACAAATTCAATGAATCGTGAATAGACTTGTATTAAGTCGCACTAGTAACGCTTGTCTGGTCTTTAATTTCAATGTTTTCGTTAAATCGAGGTATTTTAATAATAAATTCATCACTGCAATGCAATTTGCCGTCACTGCACCACCCATCCCCGTAATCCTGTTATTATCCTTCGTCCACTAAAATAAGTTTAAATAACAATAAAGTATGTAAATAAAACATTTATAATATTTGCATTTTGTTTTAGAATTTTTTATTTAAGAATAAAAATGGACCATCAACGCTATTACATGATATCATCCAGGTTAGTAAATAATTTTTTTAATGTTATTTAAAAATAGTTATGATAACATCATTGGTAATCGTACTTTTGTTCAGAATATGTTATTAAGAACCCAAGGTCCAGATGAAAATGCTCATTAGAAGCAAGTATGTTTTGGTTGATTTTTGACGTTGATGCTGACCAACACATATGTAAAGAAACAGGTCTTACACCGTATTTACCTAAATTAGTTCTTTTGCTTGTTAATAGAATGCAATATTCAGAAAAAGATATTCTTTTGTTAAAGGTATTTGAATTATCCTTATAAACATTTAATTTTAAAATTTACATACTAATTCTAATATGATTTGCTATTTATTGTTCAGGCTGACATTGAAAAATATGAAAATGTTCTTAATTGTGATGAAGATATTCCGCCTAAATTTCAAAGTCACATAATACACATATTAATAAAGAAGATGATAATGTTAATTTAAGTGAGTTATGAAGTATTAAAATTATGATTATTGTTTATTGTTAACTTAATTACAATTGTAATAATATAGGAAAGGGTTGTACTGCTGATTCAGATACATTACCTAGTTTATTTTGAGAGGATATTCTACCATGCCTCGAAGAAAAAGAAACCCTCTTATCTATTAAATGAGAAGTCTAAGAATGTGAAATCTTAGCTCTTGGAGATATTGCTGAAGGTAAAACTTTAAAACGTTTATTTTAAACAAAAAATTTTAATTATTGAAATGTTGACACATAATATATGCATGGTATGGTCCCACATTTAAACAAATTTATACCATATATGATTAATACTTTTAGAGACAAAAAACTTTTGTTGAAGCCATCATAACATGTTGGACTCTACCTCGTTATTGTGATTGGATTATTAGTCTACAACATGAACAATATTTTCAATCAATGATGCATAAAGTAGGTAAATCAATTAGATTATTTGTAAAATCAAATGTAAATTAAAACTATATATTGAAAAAGTTTGAAAAATAAAAATGGTAAATACTAATTTATCTTGCTTTCTAAAGAAATTTTCTGGATTCTGAGTTTCAAATAATTAATAAGGAGTATTACTCATACAATTTTAAATAATAAATTTAATTATGATAGTATATGACTTACTAATACTTAAAATTCTTTTATTTTCAGCAAAAATAAAACAGTTTGTAGATCTAAATTTATTTTAACATCATCATATAAATGTATTATTATAATTGGATATGCTGTGTCAATTTTTTTTCCATAGGAATACATTAATTGAATGTAATAATATATAAAATACAGAAAGTCAAAAACAATAGCACCACATCCATAAAAGACATATTTTTTACTTTTCATTTAATTGCGCACTTTCTATTTTTGACACATTAATTATTTACAATTACTAAAAAAAATATTTTTATATTTTTCCATGATCCCTAACACGTTTGCCCCATGTGTCACATATATGTGACACTCGGTATATGATTTTCAATTGTTTATTGTGGGCTTGGGTTTCTTCAAACAAATATCACATCATAATAGTTTAAATGTTTTTTTAGAAAACAGATTATTCAATAACCTGCAAAAAAAAAAATAAGCTTTAGGTGATAGGTAGACACAGTTTATTTATTTTATTATAATTCTTCAATGTTATAGGTAAGACCACTATCTAAAATATTTGGAACTATTATATTAAGACTATGTTGTTATAATTATTAATTTACAAGCTTATTCCTATTTGATATTTATATTATAGAAAAATAATTAAATATCAATTACACAATTACTAGCCACCTACTTGCAGTATTGAATTTTCTAAAGGGATGTGTAGATAACATTGAAATGTAATCTGATTTACTATAATATCTATATGCTATGAAATGTATGACTTTTAAGAAAATTTTCTACAAAGTTTAATATACTATAGTATATATTTCTTTATTCAAATTTAAAATATGTATAAATAATTTTCAATTAATATACCTATGCTTAATTGTTTGAATAGTTAGAATAGAAAAAATAATATTTGAAATGTCTTGATAACTAACACAATAATATTTGTGAATAATTTTATTATGAAATATTATTTAATGAATCAATATTTATTATTATTAATAATAGTCATCTTTCGCTTCATTGCAATTTAAACTTAAAGTTTTTGTTGTAGAATGCTGAAAGTATTGGTAATTTGTAATTAGGAAACCAATAAAAGTCAACAAAGTTAAAATTAAAATATATTCTGAAACATACAATATGAATACATAATAATGTTATCTAATATTTTATACAACTTTTTTTAGTTAAACAAGTACTGAATTCCAAAAAAAAAGTTTAAAAAAGCAGCATGTTGTGCTTTTGTTTTTTTTAGTATTAAAAGCAACTACAGAACTAGTATCATTTAGGATTCATATTAGAAACATTAGTGTTTGCTTTTAGTAAATATCATGTAATTAAAAATACAAAGAAATTTTAATCTAATGATAATGTATGTACATTTAAAATTTATATTTTAACATAATTACAAAATGTATGTCTGTTATTTTATATTATTGGGTCAATGACTGTTTGGGTTGGTAATAGTTTAAAGCCTGAATGTATCCGTTTATTGATGTATCCATTAATGGTTCAATTCAATTCATTGAAGGATAAAGATGAAGATCTGATTCCATTATTAGAAGTATGAATATACATACATTTTTTAATAAAATAATACACTATTTTTTTTTTTAGGTTTTATATTGTGTTGCATCTGTATTGCAATCTGGTTTCATACCATATGCTGAGCCAGTACTCAAAAAATGTATTTCACTAGTTGAACAAACATTAAACCTAAATTTAGTAAGTATAAAATAGTAATTGTTTTCGTAATTAATTATTTATTTTATGAATATTGTAATTTATAGGCTAACTCTCTAAGTCCAGACCCGTCAGATAAACCTGATAATTAACAATTGTAGCTCTAAGCCAACTATTAAATTTAGTATTTGGTGGCACAACATTTATTAAAAGTTTAATAAATGGTTCAAATACTGAAAAACATAACAACTATTACTTTATCACTCCGTGAAAGATCCACTGTCTGTAGTTAGAGAAAGTTCTTTTGATCTTCTTGAAAATCTGATGAAATCATGTTTCCAACATACATACGTAAAGTATTAAATAGTACTAAATATTAATCATAAACTTTGCAATGTTAAATTTATCTTATTAGCTTCTTAAATACAGAATATTGGTTGTGAAAAAAGGTATTATGTGAGAGTTTTTTTTTATAATAATATTCTTACTTACTTAAATTCCTGACAGATACATTACTAATAAATTAAAGCTTAAAATATATTGTTAATTTTTTAGCTGATTTCATGCCAATATTAACCTAAAATTTGAATCTTTATGACATTTTGGTTTGTGCTAATGCTACATATGCAATAGGGGAGATTGCTGTAAAATTTCTAAATGTTATTTCTAAATACAGGGTTATTGAATTTACCATACTTATCAATAAAAGCCAACCCTCCTTTTTATCCAACAATAATGAATTTAATCAAACAAATAAATACATTTTAAATTTATTTTAAGTTCTTATTTTCAAATAGATTTTTTTTTACCATTTAAAAACTGTCCTATTGCAGTATAAACTTCATAAAAGTGAAAATGTATGTCATCATTTAATTATGAATTGAAACTAGGATGGGTAGTTTTTGAGTTATTATATTTTATGTTTAACTAAGGATATTTATAGTTTTAATAAATATTGAAGGCTTTACCTAAAACATAAAATATATGTAATAATTAGTAATTACTTTGTTTCTTATGATACTCAGATAGTTTTTAAGATTATTAAATGTTAATGTATAAATATTAATTATTATAATTTTTAAATCATCAATACTCCATATTTGTCAAACCTTTTAACATAGGCTATTATTATCCTTCGTACACCGTTTAAAGTTAAATAACTAAATGTACTTGTACACATTTTAAGATGCATTAACATCAAAGATCAAAAATTTGTATCACAACAGGATACTCCTTTGATTGCATAAAAATTCTTTAGTAGGTTTTTTAAAATGTGATCTTTACGAATACTTAAAAAATGTCATGAATCAAAAATTTTAGTAAATGTACAATTAAAGAAAAAAGGGGAATGATTATGCATGGTGAATATTTGTGTTTGATTATAATTATTAATTTTTTGCATTTTTTAATAGGTGCTGAAATTTAAGCATGGATGTTCCAATCATTTTAAATCTATTACTGGTTATAATAAATGGAACAGACACATACCGTCATACCTACTAGGAACTACAGGTAAATATGGATAAATTCTGAGAACTAAATTGTATATTATATAAATTGTTTATTTCACCTTAGATATCATATCATTCAGTATATTTATTAAAGGGAGATTGTAAATTCTACTATATAAAATATCCAAGTAAAAAAAGATACATGTAAATTGTATATTGAATTATATACTTATAAACTATAATGATTAATCTATATTATGTTTACAATATTATGATTAATAAGACATATTCAAAAATTTGTATGTAAACAGTAAGTAATAAATTTATTCTATATAAACTTATTGTATAAGGTTTTGATTGAGAAATACAGAACATTTTTTGGGAGGAATTTACATGTACCTTTTTGTACCTGTAGTTCATTTTGGGTAAAATTTACGTGTGCCTTATTAAATTACCTGTAGTATTAATTATGAATTATTATTAATTTACCTAATGTGGTTAGGATAGGTTGAATGGTTTTGTAAGTCAATTATTTTTAATGATTAAAGTACATATAAAATTATTATTTCTTGACTGAGTTTTTCCAATGATTTGGTTTTATTATTTTATCATTTTTGTAAACATAAACTAACAACTTGATGTCAAATATTTTTGGAACAGTCCATCCAAAAATGTAATCATTGATCATGAACTTACTTTCGTACAGCTCTGCAAATTAGGGCTCTATTATATTTAGGGGGCTTTTTTTGAACATAAAGCTTTTAAATAAGGGACCCCAAAATTTAACTTTCACCGATTCCCTTTCATCCCTAGTTGCTGCACTGCTTTCATATATTATGTTATAACTAATAAGTTCAAAATAACCATTCTAAAACTAAAATTTATAGGTATTTCTCATTCATTATCTAAAATATAAATTATTTTTTAATTGTTTATAATAGTTCCAGTAATAAAATAATTAAAACTATTAACTTTCCCTTTTTAACCACAGAATACACAAACAGAAAATTAAATTTTAAACATTTAATTATTATTACCTATTTTAAACTATCACTGACAGTTTATATATTTAAAAAATAATAATAACTTAACTTAGGTTAGTTAATTAATGATTAGTTTCACTATAACTTTTAACTTGACTGAGTTTTAAAAAAAAATAGGATATCTATTATCTTACAACTTTTTAAAATGTTATCTATTAACTTAACTCAATTAAAAATGATCATTGACTTGCCCAGGCTTGGATAATATTCTTACATTTAAGTTTGATAATATTTCAATTCACTCTAATATTTAATCCAATAACACAAGATCGGAACTACTGGACATACATTTTGGTGTATTCCCTATGCCTTATTAAGACAGAGTCAACGGATACTTAAGAGGTATAGCTATATAGTTCTCTTGCAGATGTATATTGTATATTATAATTATTTTACACAATACACACATATAACTACATGAGTATTTTACAATATATATACCTACACACACACTGTTGTATATATATCTAGGTATGTACTGCACTCACGCCCACACCGTATACTTACGCATACGTATATAGTGTACGTAATGTAGTGCGTATGTACCCGCAATAATATATATTGTGTTTAACAATATTATGTAGGTGATAAAACTATAAAAGTACCTACTTATATATAATAGGTACTCGGCGAATAGAATATAATATTATGGACTTTTTCTCGTTTTAAATACATAGCAACTGCAGAGTGGCCAGGCGTTTTTTTAACCTTATATCGCCGGTCGTCCGCTGACAACAATTAACACGGTATTTTTTATTTTACATCCCATTAATATGCACGGTTTGTCCGCGGCGGTCGCGCTGGTGGGTGTTTGGGGCGTCGCGCACTGCACGATTAACAAGCTTTCCGGTTCCGATCGTTTTATAAAACGTTCACACTTCAACTTCAATTAACGGCTACGAGATACCTATTTTTCTCGAACGTTGTTTAGCATTAATTAATACAAGAGGGCAATAAAGATAGCGCGTTGTCCAGTCGTCGGCCCTCTATCAGTCATGTCCGCGCGAGGG
>PVMI01078669.1:0-13445 GCA_008528875.1 Aulacorthum solani
TATTAGAAATAAACGTATGAACAAGAATAAAAAAATTCAAAATATTAAAAGAGTATACTATTTTATAGGTATATTTAAATTACATAACTATTGCAATTTAAATAAGAGGATATTGAGGTTTACTATTGGCCTACTATATTTAGCTACCCACTATAATTCAGTAATATATACATATATATTCGTATTAAAAACAATAGCTTGCATAATATTAAATTAATTGACTATGAATGTCCATAATAAAAGAAAAAGAAAATTAACAGTTAATTCGTCTTTTGCATTTTCTGTATCGTGGGAATCGCTTGCAAATAATCTAATTGGCCCAAAATAGTATTAAAACTGTTGAATACTTAGTCACAGCTGCTTACATTGAAATTAAACCACTTACATACAATGCTTTTAAAAATATTAAATGCAAACTTGGTTCGACCTGTTTATATCCTTTACTTTATAATAATTGCATACATATTATTTTACTCAGACAAACACTGCACTTGGCACATTCGTTGTTTTTTGTTTTGCTTTAGTAATCTCTAATCTCTACATTTCAAGGTGCTATACCAACAATATACTAACAAATTATTATCATTGTAATATTTTACAGCGCCTCAGTGATGCTTTCATGTTATGTTTTTCACTCGATGCTTATTCAATACTTACCAATTTCAGATCTAACGTATAATAAAGTATCATATGTATTTGTTTATTAATTGTTTTTATTTGAGATAGGTACAATGAATGTATAATACTATATATACTTTATACACCATATTGTTATGATAAAAAAATAAAAAATATATATTTGGGTACTTCCAATATGATTTTATTTTTTGTATGTGTTAAAATTTATTTAAAACATTAAAATGTATAGTAGGCTTTTTTTATATAATTTTTATTATTAGAAGTGAACTGATTTTTTTATACTTGTCTCCTTTTTTAACACGATTATTAAAAAAATATTTGGTAAACTGATATACCTAGATGGTTTAATATAGTGTATTTTCAAAGGGTTATTTCGACACGGAGATTTTTGACCGCATACTAGTCGTTGTCGGCTAAATAGACCCCCTCGAGTGTTTGTTTGTTTTAACCGATAATAATGATGGCTGCAACTTTTGAACGGAACCGGTTTCCTCATTCAGTTGATGCCCTGGAGGCGCAAATACAAAGTAGATTATAATTATTATTGCCTATATTGTCTTGTAGCCCACTACATGCATATAATTCACCCGACAACTTAATTTATATTAATCGGTACTATTCTGCCTTTCAATCCCGTCCCCGTGAGCTATTTGCTCACGATTTATTTCCACATATTCGTTTTCCATTCATCATATTATTCTGTCATATTTGCATAATATATCGACCGGTTTTGGATTTGCTCATAGATTTTCAGCATACATACGAGTATCGATTACAGTGACAGAGACTACAACCAATCTACAAATAAAACACGTAATAAAATAATTTCAACATTTTCTCGATTCCTTGAAAAAGCCAAAGAATCAAACCATGTCAACATTATGTCATATGCATGATGATATGTCGAGATGAAATTACGAACACTATTCCTAAGTTTTTTATTTATGGACCTTTTACGTTTGCAGTCTGAAAAAGTTAGTTGATTATAAAATAAAACAAAATATAAATATCATTCAACACGATAAATATATATTATATTGCAAGCTTGTTACAGAAATCTAACATTATCAAAACATGATAGGTACCTACTTACTTAACCTACATCTAAACACAATAAAACTAAATAGTGCTGATAATTTAAAATTTTTTTCAAAATTATTTTAATCATTATCTATAAAATCGTAGACATATCTAACAAGGTTAAAGTTGATTATGATGAAATTGTAAAAATAAGTTATTATTTCAGGAGAATGTATAGATTATTTTGTACAACTTCTGTATCATAACATTCGATAGAATAATAATTTTAATATGTATGGTACTTGATAAATAAATAAACTACTTGAAGTCGTATAATTTTTCTTAAAATTTATATATTCTTAGTTGATAAGTAATATTTTATTTATATTTCTCAATTGATAAGATTTTAATTTTTTTATATACAATGAACAAAATTGATCATATCTGTATAATACGTACAAATATTTTCCAAATAAATTTAGCTATAACCAATATGACAAAATAACTTTTAATAATGTATTTATACAGAGTTAATATTCTTTGTAAAAATGAAAAAGTTAGTGTTTTTTGAAAATAATATGTGTTTTTCTAAACAATTAAACCTGTTTGAGAGGTGGATTTTGATGACGGTACTGATAATAATCTAGGCAAATACGTGACCAGATTATAACGTAACTATTCACTTGTCATAGACCATGTATACCAATGGTGAGGACCATAAACATTGAGTCGTGTACGCAAATGCGTAATAAATAATTTTAAAGTACCTACCTATTCTTTTTGTATATCATTGAATAATTATTTTTCTTGAATAACGAAAATAATGATCATATATTTTATTTATAATTTTAATTCACCGATTCTTCATTGGAAAATAAACAAATGGAAATTAAAAAAATATTATATTGCCTTTTATTCTTCAAGTTTAATATTAATATTATGTAATAGATTTATTTTTTTAAGTCGTCTGATATAGGTATAATATATAATATATTATTACTCATAAGTTAATAAATATACTTATACGGGATAATAGTCTGAATTAATACTGATACTAACTATATTAAGGTATTGTGAAGTACTGAAGTATAGGTATACAAAACTCAAAAGTGATTCATATGAATTATATGAATTTATTGTAAGCTGTGACATTTAAAATAAGGTTTGGACAAGAATAAAAGATACAAAAGCTGAGTGTTGCCGTCTAATTGTAGTATACGAGTACATGTATAATTTATAATCTACTGCTACTCGTTTCTTCAGTGCAAGGCAGTATTGTATTGTTTTTTTTTCTATTATTTATTATAAATTCTAAAACAATAATTAAAAAACAAAAATAAATATCCAACTAAAAACTCCCTTATCCTTTATCCCCAAAAACCTTAAAAATGAGATATTTAGTCAACAAGTCACTTAATAGTCACATTTGTTTACTGTCAATATATTTATTAAGATGCCAAAAGTGAGTGGGAAACTTGTGTAAAATAGATGTTTATGTTACTTCACATAAACTACATACAATAAACACAGGTATATAGTTTTTTTAAATTAATAAGTAGTTCTTAAATATTGTTATAAATACAAGTATGTTGTCTATCCGGTTATTAGAATAATAAAAATTTAATTATTATAAAATAACTAAAATATTTAAATAATTGTTCCAAAGAAAGGATTTTTTAAGAACATTGTAAAAAAATTTGTTCTCACAGTAAAATACAAAAAAAAAAAATAAACTAGAAAAATGTGTTTAATATTCTGACTGACATTATATATACTCACGAGGAAGTTTCTTTAAGATGTATTGTACTCCGAAAGACCGTTATATTTTCTTTATTAAGTTCCGGTCGTCACGATGAGAACCTCCTCAATACAATTTATTTAGCGAGCGAGGGTTATATAATAAATGTAAGCCACGCCTGCTCCGGTTCTTCTCCTTATCCGGATCTATCTAACCGATTATCATATTACTTCCGACGAAATTATCAAAGCTCCAACTGAAATATAACACTGCTCCACACAACGTAACAACATATTATATAAAAAAAATAAAAGAAAAATTATATTCTCTAGTCTTTATAGGGCCTACAATATTTTACAGCTCCATCATTATGACATATTTTTCAACTTGGCACGGGATTTATAAACACCCTTATAATTACTGTAGAAATCCGGAAATCCCATATGGACGACCCACATTTGTCGTTTGTACACGTCTCCGTCTGTCATTTTTTTCTCACAGTACATTTTTCTGAAATGTGGCTCGTTAAAATCAAAAACAACCTGAGTATAATACTACCCACGCTCACGCGTTTTTACAAAACGGTCGTAAATTATGCCACATTCAAATTATCAATGATGAGTTTTTCATTTTGAGTTTTTGGGTTACTGCCTCGATAGTACGTACCATGCATTTCGCAGCGTATATACTACAATATAATTTATAATGTAATCATAATTAATTGTATCTGCTGAACCGGCTATTATTTAATAGTGTTGTATAACCGGGAATACTATGGGTGAGCAGGTGAGCTGGCGAACGGTGGTTGCATGAATTCTTTATCGGATGTGTCCGATATTCCGATGGTCAACACAAGATAAACATAAACGTATTTCATCCCCGTAAAATGCGAAGGTTTTTATCTGTCTATTGTCGTTAGAGACTTGAATGAAGTATACGTCATAATATAAAGTATAATATAATTATGATAATACATACCCCTGGAGACGACGCGACAACTGTAATATACGCATATACAATACAATTATACACTTTAATGTAATTACGTCTAAATGCCTACTTATAGGAGGTGGTTATCAACAATTGAAGTTCTAAAAACGTTACCTATATCATTTTGTTTTCTCAACAAAAAACTACACTCATAAAAAGTGTCGTATACCACCCCATAGTATATATTATGTGTGTCGACTTAAGATATAAACAAAGTAGGAAATTAAAATTTAGTCGACCCGCTTGGTTATAAATAGTTGAACTAGGTCTATTAACAAACTATCATTAATAATATGTGTGGTTTTTGAAAGTAGTATACATAATAGATATCGCGATTCGTTGCGGCGAGCTGCCGCGGGATTCGTCCCTTTGTTCGAATCTTGAAAGTGCTTTAAACATTTGCCGTACAAACTAAATATAATTGTGACGACCTTGCACCTTATAAAATGTTTATTTCAACATTCTTTATGCAACTCAAACTAAAATAAATTCATAAATATTAAAATATAACATGGTGCCCACTTGCAGCTTGGGCATAATATACTTTTCTGTAAATGTATTATAAATTATATTATATAAGTAGCTATTATAATAAATATATTATATAATATTCTAGCGTATTTAAGTGATTTCTTGAAAAAAAATTTTTTTGGTGGGGCAAACTCTTCTTTTGACAGCGGGAGAAGACTTTTCTCGGATTTGAGGAGGGTCCTGTGTGTGTGTATGTGTTTATGTGAGACTGTGTGCGCGTCTGTACGGTATACGGCGGCGTATATACTCTTCACATGCACACGGTTGGAGCGGCAGCAGCTATATTGTCAAGGGGAGTCGGCGGAGCGTAGCCGTGTTCTCTCCGGTCGTTTTCGGTCCCGGCAACGTTGCCAAGTCTCTCCTGTCCGTACGACATCGCGTGTGCGTCTTCTCCAACAGGTAGTCGCAACTCCGATATAGCTACCGTGTACCTAATACCCTACCTACCGCGGCTGTACTGACGATTCCCGTCCGAATTCCATTCTACGACCGCAACGTCTTCGAGTGCACACGCACGCCTCATACACATTATTGCAGCCCATATAGTATATATAATAATAAATATATATGTGTGTGTGTGTGTGTATGTATTAAATATATATNNATATGCGTTTATACTTTATTATCATTATGTATAATACGGGTACATTGTGATGGTTTTTAACATTTTGAATACTCTCGGTGTCTGCTGGCTATACTTTCGTTCTTACTATTATTTTCCCTCCCTCCAACCCCCTTCGACACATACCAGTTTTGGTGATCGTTTCGAATCGATTACATATCTGGATCCTCGGTCTTCAAACGTCTCGACACGACCACGACGGCCATGGCGTGGCTGCGATGTACTGGTGTAATATGAATGAATGAGTTTCTTTTAGAAATATGCTCGCGGCCAACGTTTTTGTTAACAATTTTTCATAATATACACATACCTTCACTGTAGCTGGTAGTATATTATTTGTAATTGGTGTAACTTGTACCTACATATGATATTTGTTTTTTTTATTCTAAACCACGATTCATAGGCCATAGCTCACGTATACGTTGTACTTGTCTGCACGTATCCGATTGTCTTTTATACATCATTATATAATATATTGTGTTGCTCCCATCGTAAAATGTGTATTAAAGTTCTAATTGAGGATCTAATATGGGACGTGGTGAAGTTATTATTATTGCATACCTAAGACGTACGACGAGGCTTTTGATTTTAGAGAAATGTATTATGCATTAGAATTTACATCTGACCTACAGACGTCTATAAACGCTACGCATTTTTAAGTACACCGGATAAAGCTAAATATTGACGTCTTTAATGAAATGATTTTAATTAACTATGCGATGTAAGAAAATAATAACTGCTACTTACTAGCTGAGATATATTCTAAACAAAGATGTCGGCGTAGTAATGTTATAGCAAAACAATAGTATGATACGATGGCCAATATTCTTCTTTAATCATTTATGCATAATTTATTATAATATAGCTGCAGCTTCGTCGGTCGTGAATTGTATTGTTTATTGCGTTTCCTATGTCTTGTGTGCAATTGTTACGAGGTTAATAACTGGGCTAGGTCGGTAAGGCTACAGTCAGTCTCCGTGAACCATTTTGTAACAATAATGGTTATATTATTTGTTTTGTTTTATTTTTTACCTTTTCCCTTCTTCTTTTTTTTATTTTAATGCCTCTAGGAATATTCATAAGATTGTATTATTATTCTTAAGATGAACCTTGTAAATTCGGTCGCGGTTGTTAAATATCAAGGCAACACATGATCATAAAATAAAATAATTTAAATTATAATGTAATCTAGAAGAAATGCAATTTATATTTTTACAATTTATTTATTTATTTATTAACCTTTGCTGTTGATGTTTTAAGTTCAATAAAAAAAAAATATATATTTGTTTACTATTTTAAATTGTATTTAATTTTGTATGCTTACACAAATATGTATAGTGCAGTATAAAATAATAGTATCTAAGTATAAAACGCGATATTAATTGCAGCTTAGTGCGGAGAGGCAGCTGGGGGATGTAACTTTTTCAAAACATATGCAAAATAATGTACATTATAAGTACCTACCTACCTATATGTAGTCTAGAAGTGTATATAATAACATTGATCACATACCCGGTACTTATACTTATTACTACATTTTATTTCAAATCCTTCAAAAACAAATATTTGTGAGAAATCAGTCAATGTAGTCGTTAATATTTTACATATTATGATCTAAAACACTGAGCTGTCGTGTAAATTTATTGTTGTTTCATGCAAAATTTGAAACTAGATGAATAAAATTTAATTCTTTAAAACCTTGAAAACGTGGAACGACTATTGTAATATTGTATGCTATAATATAATAAAGTATAATGTCAAAAATGGCAAAGAAAAAATGAATTTAGCAATGTTTTCTGCATCGGTGGCTGGAAAGCTTGCAGTGTCAAGCATCTGTTGAGGATATTTGAGGTAGAGGTTACCTATTACACTAGCTGTTTAGCTTATGCTGTATGATGACATGAGGATATAATATTACTGAAAATCGTTGTTTCTGAAAAATAAATGTGTAAAGACCATTCTATTTTTTTTAAATTCTTATTCCGGGCTCACCGAATATCATATTCACGTGGCCGTGAAGTGAAACCAATTAAATTCTCACAAGACCGCCTACTACCGACTATATTACTACAAGCATGAGGTTGTTTTTAAATACAGAAGGCACGTCTAGTTTATTGAAAAATACCCCCCGAGGAAACCGCGTTTTGACGGCTCGTTAGTGTTTCCTGTTTGGCGTCCCTTATTGTCGAAGAGGGGGAGGTTGTGCAAAGCACCCGGAACATTGCACCTGTGACCCCGATCTCGCTTCCCCAGAAAAAAAAACAGCATATAGGAAGTACTCCCCCTGGTCGTATGCACACCACAATAATATTATGTGAACCACAAAATAATAAATAATATTATTAGACTTGTCTTTTTCTAACGGTGACAGTATTTTTTCCGTCAATATCTCCGCGGTACACAAGCGTCGCATTTCTTGTGCCCAACGGGGAAAGTGAGGGGTCGTCGACCAAAAACAGGTCTCTAGCTGACCGGTTTTGCTCGACGGTTGACCATTTACAGAAACGAAACTCACGATCGCGGAAACGCGAATCAAAGTCAATACTCTTTGGATTGATGGGGAATAAAGGGAAAAAAGCCGAGCCGACAGTTAAAGAACCTAGTGAACGCTCACAATTCTACTGTGTGTGTGTGACGTGTGCATATTATACGTATATAGTGGACATGAAAGAAAAAATATCTCCTTTCTCCGAAACGTTTCATTCCTTCTGTCGTCTTGCACCGGTCATACGAGATAGGTATACGAGAAGTAGGTAGTTCTAGGTACACTGAAATGTTGATAATCTATACTATAGATTCTATAGTATCTGCGCACCACTAGTTTTTGTTTTTCGATTTTTTTTTTTGACAGAATAAATGCTTCAGAATATCATCCGACGCCGTACATTTGATTTATTTGTTTAATATAATTTTGACACAAATAATTAGGATAATAATAACAGAGATTACATAAACCAAACTACATGTATAAAATGTATATTATATAATACAAAATAACATAATGCTTCAAAAACAAATTACTATATTATTATAATATGAATGATGCAGACATTAAAATAAGTTAGTTAATATATTAACATCATATGACTCAATAATATTATAATAAAATAGCTATAAAATAAAATAATTAGATAAAATAAAAAATGCAATAACTATTTAGTGGTTAATAATAGTACAATATTGTTCATTGTTTTATGAGTGGAAAAATAAATTCACATTCTAAAATAAGTTAGAGATTGGTGATTTAATTAACAATATTTAATGAATAATTATATTTTTCGTAGTATTTTATTAAATTACACTATTATGATAGTCTTGCTGCAATTTCGGAAGCGTGGTATGGTTGTAAATTGTAATTCTTATAAATTCAAAGTGAGTGGTTATTGTAACAAAACGCGACTCGTTAAGGAAAATTGAATTTTATTTATTATACTCCGTTTAATAGCAACACGTGCAGCAGTTTGAAACAATATATTATGGACCGCAATATTATATTTGTGCGATTGGTCCGTGTAAAAAAAAAAATTAAAAAATAAAAACGAGCACGTTAATTTGAAATCTAATCGTGTTCGAAATGAATCTCGTCACATGTAAACAAGGCTGTTGTTAAATAATAATAATAAAAAAACACATAAACGAAGTACAAAAAAACCGAAGACAGCGGCTTTTGAACGTCTGCCAGATACATTGCCAATGGAGTGTGTATGCCACATCGACAAAATGTAACTGCGACGCTGACGGGTCCGTGTGTAAAATACCAATTTGCCGGTTTATTGGGCTACGAATTTTTTAACACTCCGCCAAAATACACATTGTCTTGCTTAACACATGGTTTGGTATTTTTTTCTTGGACTCGCATGATTTGCCCATCAATATCGAACCTAATATTACATAATAGTAAGTTATAAGAACCAAAATTAATTCGTTCAAAAATCAGTTGTTTGTACTAGCCGCGCCGACAAGTTGTGAGCGTCGCTTCAATGTGGCTACTTATTCAGAACTCGTTGGGACTCTAAACCCTTTTCAGTGCTCCAAAATGGATTCGATCATTTTTCCCACTATACCACATAAATTTTTTTCTGCGTTATACCTAGTACCTCTGATATGGCGGGTACTTATTATTATGTATCTCTTTAACACGGATGTCGAATACCTACAGCTAACGTTCATTATAACGAAAAGTATGAGTATTTTGTGTATACAATTTGAAGTCATTTAAAAAAAAACATTTTTGAAAAATCATAATACTTCGCATGGCATTTGTTTTTCTTAACACGTTGAATTTTTACTTATTATAATAATATGCGTCATGTCAATGCTCAAAACAGAATCGTAGAAGTATATTACTTTTCTGAAAAAACAGCTTCACAACAAAATATTTGAATCGTGCCAGTGACACTTGTTTAAGAGAATAGTGTAGGGAGTAAAATTGTGTATCCGGACTCCTTAAATAGCGCCTACCCCTGCTGTGCAGATTGTTACAGGGACAGAGGTTTTCGTGCGTGTAATCTCCGCTTCGTCTGCAGATATTATTGCGTAATTATTTAAAAGGAATATTATAGTATAATAAGTAAGAATTTAGCGCTTTATTTTGAATAAATATATTATATAGCCTATTGTCTATATTATAGGCCTGCTCATTGCTTGGCATATACCTACGACGGATTTATGTGATTTCAGATGGTTTTATTCGAATAGGCAGGGTACTAGTATGTTGGTTAAGTTGCGATTAACTTATTCGATTGGATATTGTTAAGATTTCAGTTATGACAAAGGCATCTTTTCTTTACAACCAATGAATACCCGGTAGTTATTATAATGTAATAAATTATAATACATAGGTAATGTATATATTTACTATTCTGCCATGTTTTATAATTTTAGGTTGAATATAAAAAAATAATTTATATTCACACCTATATGCAAGAAGATAATTTTAATCCCGTAATCAATATTATACCAGGTAGTTTCTATTTCTATATATTTTTTGTATTTTTAGCACGATATTTATCATGTATATATTTAGTAGGTATATCGAGATATAGCCATATAGGTACTCGAACACAATAATAAGTATTATCGGTAAACTATGATATTAATATTTTGTTAAATATAATATTCTTATCTAATATACTAATATATTATCGATGATACGAGCTTGTTTTGAACGACGCGATAATTATTCTTTGAAAATTCCTTTCCCATTAGACATTAGTTATAACTTATAAATTTTAATCCTGCATGTACGGATAATATTGTGTATAAAAATATATTATATTCTATAATACAACGCACTATGCCATATTATGTATAATATTGTTTCATCTCGCAGTGGTTTACCCCCTGGCGGGTATGACGGTCGGCAATCCGTTCGCGGTGGTGGTGGTCTTCAGTGGCGGGATCGGAATCCTAGATAAAACCGACCCAATACAATGGTGCTGAGTAATCAACGATTTAATTGGGGACTTATACAGTTATTAGAGTATATTATTATAACTTTTTTTTTTTAAATGTATCATAATAATACTGCATTATGTACACTATCATAACGGCGTAAATTTAAATCGCCGTCGTCGTCTTCGTAATAATAATAATGCCTACGCTCAGTGTGACCGAGCATATTATCGTATGTTTAGCCCCCACAGCCTCCACGGCCCAAGTCTGCCTCCGCGCCTGAAGAGTGAAGACCTCAAAGTCCTTCGACGCTCACGGTTTGCCGCGTGTTCCGATACGTCGTCACGTGGGCGCGAATATTATAATGTAGTCGTTTCTGGGTTAATTGCCGCGGTTCGATTACAATGGTATGTTATTATATCATTATGCGATACACACGTTCAGTGGTGGCCGTCTATAGTGGTTTTGTTTGTCCGAATATCAAATATTGCCGCGGGTTGGTTTGATCTGACTAACTCTTTTTCTGACCTACACTGTCAGAAATACGATTTCGAATAAACGGGATAGCCTCAATTATATAGTTTGTAGTAATTATTGGTATCATTACTGATTAAATTATTGAAATGTTCGTTTTATAGTGTTTCTCAAAAGTCTGACGATGGTCAAATGTCGCGGCACTTGATCCGAGAAGAGTACACGATAATAATCGTAATCACTCGATTTCGGTTCGTAATTCCGTTCTCCGTCGATATTGTAGTGTACATCATAATACATTCATACTTAAAATGATGTATAGTTTTATATAATATTTTACTTGGAACAATTTTGATAAAAGTGAATGCTCATACGACATACCTACATGGCTACATGTCATGTGGTATCTATGTATACAAGTATTATTATTCGAGTTCAAAAACATTAATTATTATTTATTATAGTACCATATGTCCATATTTCTGGTATAACAGCCACTGCTTTAGGTGTTTTTTCAAAAATATTGAATATAATTGTCACATGTACCTCAGTACGTGATACAATACCATAAACATTTAATTAAATAGTTTAAACAAGGTCAAGCTCCAAGATAACTTCAGAAGTTTTCAATGTTGGCGTTCTTTTAAAAGCTAAAGTAATTGATTGTATTATTTGTATATTTTGTATAATCAAACTATACTGAATTCATAATTTTTTTTATCATATTGAGTCAATAACATTTTTCCCTTTAAAACAATTAATAACATTTTAATTTATACAAATTATAAGTAATTTATGTACATATAATATGATTGTCCCTTTTCGTTTTTTACTATAATAATTATTATAAATGTAAAAGTTTTGTTTGTTGGGTTGGTAATTTGTATAGAATATTTTTGAAATATTGAGTATATATTTTAATTTATTTTGAGTATAAATCTGAACCTCACATAATATTATAACTAAAATAAATAATACAATTAATAAATTATATTAGATGTGATTCACAACAATCATTATTATCGGGATGGCTATGATGAAACCCCCAATAAGTAACCCAGAAATTTAGGCCCCGAAAAACTAACCATGGAAATAATAACCCTATAATAAAAATGATGTTTCCCTAATATAATATGATATTATATATTCATAAGATTTCAATGTCAGTCAATGTATGATTTGAAAACAAATAGTCAATTTTTTTAGTCATAATAAATTTACATTACAATATCAATAATATTATATAAATAAAAATCAAATAGCCAATTTTAGAAATCCATTATAGGTATGACAGCAATTGTATATATTTATATCTGATGACTGACAGACCCCGTCTAAGCTTTGAATTTTTTTTTGTCTTACCTTTGAATATAAAATGATTTATTTGAGAATCCAAATTAAACAAAAAAAATTTAAAATTCCCAATGTATATAAGGTTTTTTCAGTAGTTATTTTATTGTAATATAAAAACATTATTTGTGGCCTTGTGCAGGGGACTTAAAAATTGTAGGTATATCTTACATTCAAGTATTTAACTATACGTAATGACTATTGACGTACAAATATTTGGATTAATATTAGGCTATTGCATATTACCTATTTATATCACGAACCCATTCTCACCGCTCTACGATAAGGTAGTACCGGTATTGACTCAAAAGTGAATAACAATAGTCGACAATATAATATGACAGAAGTGTACATTATTATATAATAATTAAATATATTTAATTGTCTCTCATTAAATTCAAATATGACACATCCATTTTTTTAAATTTTGCAAAATTTCATATGGGGTTATTTATTCCAGTGTTATTTTTATGCGATACCGATGGCTACATAAGACACATTATGATGTGTATATATACTATTATTTCATATCTCGGTATGTTCGTCTACAGGTTTCGCCCTGCCCCATACGCGGCATACACGGTATAGATACCGTCATCGTACTTAAACGTTTTCGCTGTGTGTTTCTATCGTGTCATCGTAACGCGCGATCAGTCGTGTTCGATGGCCACAGCCTGCAACTGCGAG
>PVMI01078678.1:1660-12591 GCA_008528875.1 Aulacorthum solani
GTATTGATACAAAAAATATACGAAAAAAAGGTAAACGTATACAACTCCGTAGATCCTAATGGTTTTTAGATAAAATAGACCTACACACACTGTATTATATTATTACAGATGACGAGGTGCCATCCAGGATAGTAGGATGATAGGTAGTCGAACTATGCGCTTAAGTTTCGGCCGCTCGTAATGATATAATAATTATAATAATATCACACACCGTTGCCAGATTTCACGACCACCCGTTTACCGTTCTACATAATATAGACGGATTAAATAGGCCCCAAATACCTAAAAACGATAAATGGGTACGTACGTTTACCGAATTTCAGTCTGTATAGAATGACTGTCACGATCGCTTCGTGTTGTCTTCCCGCGGAACCAGCTCGTCCGGCCTATTACGGATCGCACCGAGCGACCAACACCCGACTTTGCCGATCGGTCCACGTGCGTGTGCGCACGATTTTCGTTTTCGAAATATTAAGGACACACACGACGTCTCCTCCCGTCTGCAGCCTCTGCGCGGACAACATAAGGACCCGCCATGCAGCAATACTATAATAATACGTATTCGCGGCAGGTCAGACCACGAGACTATTTACGTACGGCCGTCGGCGTTGTCGACGACGCTATCGTGAGCCTGTTTGTCGACCTTTGCCACGATGGCGTTGGAGGCGGTGGCGGCAGCGGGTCGAATACCCCGCGGATCAATACGCGCCCACGCCGCCGGGGTTAACGTGCCCTATCTTTCGGCTTACACATACACATGCACACCTCACCACTCAGTCTATATTATAGTGTCACACTGGCACACTGGCACACACGCACGCACGCACACACACACACTCACGCATTGTATTCACCGCGTAATACCAGACGTTTTTTTCCTCCCCAAAATTAATTTTTTTCCCCCCACCTTCCAATAAGCTATTGCCGGACTAACTGCACACGTCTGGCGTAATAATTATAATCTGTCGTGTTTTACGAGAGTCTTGTCGCCGGGGAACACGCCTCTCCCTCCTACATAAACAGATCAAAGACGCGTTACAATAATAATAATAATTATTATTATGACGTGTTTAGTGGCTATGTAGGCTGAAAACTACAATGCGGCAGCAAGAGAATAATGACGTACTTGTCTATTCTAATTCGCATTGGCTAAAATGTTGTGTACATCGTAAAAATATTAAACAAAATAAAAAAACTACGGTATATTAATATGCGCTATAAATAGCAGGCGCTAATAAAACCAAATTTAAAGTTATTCGAGCAATAAAGTAAATAGTAAAGTTAGATAGGATAATAGTTTTTTGCGGGCATGGTCAATTTGTCTATATACATATACAAACAAGTAGCGTGCCGACAAAGACTGTTCTAATTGAATAGAAGAAGAAGTTCACGAGCAAAGCTATTAACTGTAGGATTTTAGTGAATTTATTATGTATCCCATGCAAACATTGAAATGATTTTGCAGAATTTCTGTGGCCCGCGATATGTCAGAAAAAATTGGTCGACTCAATAATTTGGCAGCCGTATTATAAATTGGTATGGCGCCTCTGAATTTATTTTATCATATTAAATTGAATATAACGTACTGCAGATGTATATAACTGTAGCGGTGTAGCCTGTAGTGAGACATCGGTGACGGATAAAATAAAGTCTTCGGGATACGATTTTCGAGTAACTCTTTTTCTCTACGACCATACTCTACCATCCACCGTGGCTGTCGTAAATGTCTCTAGTGTTTTTCCGACGATTTTAATCTTTGAGATAACTCAACCCCATTGCTGTCCCATTTTACAGGCGACTAGTAGTTTTGATACAGTTATTCAATTTCACCCACCCATCCACCGTTAATGCGCCTATCTGATACACCATTCATAGTTTACAGCAAGATGAAATGTATGTGTACGATTTCCCAAAAAAGTTTTCTTTTCAATTAAAAAAAAAACATTTGCAATTAAAAACGGGAATAAAATAACAATTATGGTGAACACCATCGTATACATGTACCTATTCTTAACTTCTGAGATAAAACCATCGTAGTTTTCAGTTGAAACGTCTAGTATTGTCTTGAGCAATTAATATAATCGCGGAGAGATGAAATTGAAAAAAAGCAATGAGACCAAAATATTTTCCAAAATTGTTTAAACAGGAGAACAAAGGCCAAAAACATAGATCGTGGGTAGGTATAAAATTTGTTCAAAATACAATCTCAAAAAAAAAAAAAACAACAGCCAATGTGTCTTGTTCATTTGTTGTATGGACTACTCGAAAGGAGGATTTAAATACCACGAAATCAACTTTGCAGCAACCGGATAATACTGTGTCCTCTGCTCGTGGCAATTGGATCATTGATCGATTTTCAATAATAAAAAAATTCGTATTATAATACTCATTTAAACGCCAAACTTATGTCTTCAAAACTTTCTTCGCAGTGCTCAAAATACACAGATATCCTTAACGGCAGCCTGTATGGTGCCATACGGTTATGTGACTTGACATGTTATATTTAAGTAAAACTGGTTACTGTAACTATTTATTTTGACTACATCCTGTCATCGTCTAATGTACCACCTGGTTGGAGGGTTTTGAAGGTGACACCAACACAACAAACCTACGACTGATAAGTACTCCAGAGTCCCAACCATTGTCGATCAATCGAGAAGCGTTCCTGCCACTGACGGATTCACGAGCGCTCTGTGAATAACGATCCGTCATTCACGCGGATGTACGAGTTTGAGTGCTCGTGACCGACGGACTACTTTGTATGGGCAACGATATTTAAAACTATAATATTGGTAAAAATGTAATTTTCAGTGTTTTTGTGCCTACCGACCAACCAATAAATAAGACTATGTCTTTTCCTCACTTGAAAGATTTAGGCTAGGAAGAGGCCTTATACAAGTTGGCTTATAAATGAGTGACACATTAGTACGTAACTCAGAATGTAAAGTATCTCGGTGGGTAGTTCGTGCGATAACCATTGCACTAGGTAGTAATATGTTCTAGACATCGCAGTGTAGGTATTAATATGTAAAATATACATGATCGATTTTTTACTTGAGACGTTCAAGATTTTGAAAATTATTTACATTATTTAAAATTATTATTTTTTTATATATTCGATGCCATTAAAAAATATTGTATCGTTATAATTTTATAAGTTTTTGTTTGTTTGAATGACAGCATACATTTTAATTTCATATTCTAAAGATGAATATTTTCGGAGTATAAACATCGAATTTCGGAAGTGTAGTTTATTAGGTAATTATAAGTACCAGGTGTACCTATTGTAAGTACCTTTTGTTGAACGAAGTAGACCCACATTTAGGGTAGATATCCTTAGCCACTCCACTTAGCTCATTTAAACTTTAAATACACTCATAATTATAAATTAACAGCTCATTTAAAATCCAAATTTTGTACATCGAATTACTCCGAAACATATTCTTAAACTGGACATACAGTTAAACAACATGCATTTGTTATTTCCAAAAAATGATATAAACTTAAAAATGATTTAAAATTTTATTAAAAAAGTACGTTAGTTAAGAGAATTACCCTATATGTAAATGTATATATATATATTATATGTGCCATGTTTACGCATACATGACTTTGTTTAATATTCAAGATTATAAACTGAGTGATCAAGCATGCTCACTCTCCCCCTCATATTTTTCTTCCAACTAATAATGAATTTTAGAATTTCAATTATAGATACATGAAAATACTGTAACTATTATCCTTAGTAGGTAGGTACTTATACAAAGTTAAGTAACAAAAAAAACTACTAGTTCGAATTTTGATTTTGTTAGGTTGTCATTTAAATCCACTAAATAATTAACAGTTGAAGTATATTAAAATGGATATCCACCACAGATACTTTTTAGTTCGAGAATCTGATTAATTTGAAAATATTGTTCTAAAATGTATTTACAAATTTGAAAAACTGCATTATTAAAGAATAAACACATGGATTTATACACATATATTATATTGGTTTGCGATGTGATAGTATATTAAATAACTACATAGTGTCACTGTTTTTAACGTTTATCGTTTGGGGAGGGGCAAAGTGTCCAACTGGGCAACTGGGATATTGCCTGGTGGCCTGTATTGCTTATATAAAAAGTGGCCTTTTGTGGTTTTTGGATTTAATATGTTTTGAGTACAAATTAGTATGATAAAGAAATATTGTAGATTGTTTTCTACTCTTAAATATCTAAAAAAGACATTGCAGAACTCACTGACTAACAATAATATAGAAGCATTTTTGTGTCTATAGAAAAATCAATTTTGATGGAACCAAATACCTATAATGATATAATAATAATAATAACTGGTTACTAAAAGTAAACTTAAAAGTATTTTTAAGTAAATTTGTTAAACGTCTATGTAATAAACTGTTTATAAGGAAGTTAAAAATAAGACAAGTTTTATTTTATATTGATTGACAGTGCATAAAACATGCCAATATGTTAAAAATGGTATTTTATATTAGTTTAAAATATTAAACACTATTAAATTGGTAGATTGTCCAATACTAAAATCAAATGAAATTAATTATTTTTAGATAAGAAGTTCAAAATAAATAGGTCTCAAGAACATATTATATTATACTTAGCAAAAAAACATTACATCCTAAAGTATAAATATATATATATATATATAACAATATATATTATACCTTATATATTGGTATAACAATTAGACTAGTGTACAGTGAAACCTTAAATAATAATATGGGAATACATATGTATATATGATGTGATTATAAGTTGATTAGACAAAAACATATTTTAAAGACATTTTAAAAACAAAATTACGTTGATGTTAGTAATAATAATTAGTGAAGGTCATTTAAAAGTGGACTGAAAATATCGGTTTACCTGGTAAGTATTTTGGAGATACTTATTCACCCCTGGTTTGGAGTAAGGGATAGGACTAGCATTACTTGGTATTTCGGTATATACCTAAAAAACCTACTGATTAACTATACTCTTTTATTTAATAGAACTATTAAATCAAAAATTGTTATAATTTATAATAAAGCGTTTAATTTGTCCGTCATACTATTTCACTTGAGTTTATTTTGTCTTCAACGCTTTACTGTAAGTATTATGTTAGTACAACAAATAAGTGATATCGTCCATATTGACAAATATTGTTGTTTTTTTTATTGTATCGAATCACGACAAAACAACAATAAATAATTTTGTACTATTTTCAGTTTTCATTTCTGATTGACGTTAAGCTTATGAAAACAAATATTTAATGTGATAATACTATAGGTATATTAAGTAAAATATTTTTTTTAAATTATTGACACAAGTAATAATTGCTACCCAAATAAAGATTATACAAATTTACGATTAATATAAAAACATCGTAGGTAGGTACTAGCTGCCGATTCATTTGTGTACAGAAAAAAAACATATGTATACACAAAGCGTATGTAGTTTTTAAACACTTATCAGTGTTACAATAATATGGTAGTATTTTATATGTAATAATACACTTCGATGTCATTCGATTTAATTGATTTTAGCCCCAAGTGCTAAAATATAAAAATGACATAGCATTTTAATTTTTATAACAACAAATAATAGTTTTGACAATTTATTTACTTGATTATAACTTAAGATACTTTCTATTTGAAACTATAGTTTTTCGTTCAAAGAACTATTGATTATTATTAACTGGATGGTTGCCAAAATAGTCAGAACACAAAATTACAGTCGCCAATCCTGGTCCTACTCGTGCAATGGAAATATAGTAGAGTTCCTAAATGGATAATTTTTGCCAAATACGATGAACAAATTAGAATACATTGTCTGGATTTACGGATAATATAGCAAACATATTTTATTATATTATTTTTAGTCAATTAAAACATTAGATACTTGTAATACTATAACATTTTACCAGGTTATATCAAACCATTAATAATACACGAGTGAATTAGATTTCGGACTTAAGATTAAAGTTTTCAAGCTTACCAATATATCGTAATACTTAAATAATCTAATAGATAAATTAGGTTTATTAATATGTATTGGTTAATATACCCAAGGTACGCTCTATTAATTACGATTAATTGTATTATTACCCTAGCCCCTAGGTATGAATTAAACATCTCAATCATTATGAAATACTACACAATTACGAAAAGATTTAATGGAAGTACAATACAATGATAATAAATCATATTTATTCTAATAATATAACCTATTTTAACAAAAGTGATTATGAAATAATTTCGAGTAAAACATCTTGACACGATTAGGTCAAGACTTAGTTAGGTACCCATCAAAGGCATTACATAATATTATGTGTAAGATGTATAATTATAATTTACTTGTATCATCATATTTAATTCACTAATAAGTATAAAGTACTTGGTAATATTAATAACTAGTTAATATTTTAAAATAATATACATAACAATAGAAAAATAAGTTCAGGTTCTAGAATATTGTTTTAAATTTATTTTGATTTATTGTAGGTAAATGAATTGATGGGATTATTGGTTTAAAATAATATGCTGATAATTAATGTAAGTCTAATACATTGACACCTACCTCGTTGAAATTCATCTTATAATTATTATTATAATAAGTAATTAGTATTAAATACTCGTATATTAGTAGTTAGGTATCTACCAATATAAAACAATGATAATATTAATTTTAATGGTAAATTTAATTATAAATCGAACGCACAGTATATAATCCAATTGTTACTTGTTAATAAGTATATTAATATTGGCTTTACCCTCACATAACTAAGACGTTGGTATATTCCATTGAGAATAACGACTGTAGGGAATTCCACAAATGTTGTGTGAATGCTTCAGAAATCGTGGACTATATATTGACTGTCGTTCAAACGCGAATGACTCGAAGACAATTTCTGAACGACACGATTTATGGCCAAGTATTAAATGAATTGTATAGCCTCCCGATGATGGTTGTAAAGACATACCATTATTGAGTTGGATAGATCAACCGACGTATGCACAAACCTATATATAATTACTAATGAAATAAAAGTAGAGTTCTGATTGGTCGCTTTTGTTATAGTTATTACACTGAAAACAATGAAACCACCTTTATTGTGTTATTTATTTTTGGTTAACATAATTAAAAGTAAGAAAAGGCAGGGAACAATATATTATTAATTTACTTACGACAAAAATCAATTTTCTATAAGAGGAATTTCAACATTTTAAATATATAGGTAGGTGAATTATAAATTGCACACCAAAGTTATAAAGTGTAAGCTAATGAATGTAAAAAAAAAAAAATATTTTTGAGTATATGGATTATGAATTTGCGGTGGTAGATTCATGAATTAATTTAATAAATATAATTTATATGTGGTCGAGTGATTCTCAAACTATGCGTCGTATACCTATATACGTATAATTCCAAACAACAAGCTTAAAATGTGATTTATATTTGCCATTCATTTTGTGTAGATTGTAACAAATACTTAAGATTCCGACTTCACATACAATACGCATCAATGTTAAGTTTATTTTTCTTAAAAGATACGTTCCAAATGGCGAATAAAAATAAATGTGGACAGACCATTCTCAGTAACGTTAGCATTATAAAAAAAACTTTATTTCTAAAATTCACACAATCACAGAAATTTATAAAGTCAAATAGCTAGGAATGATTTTCGATAAGAGAATTACTTGAGGTTCACATACTATAAAAGCCAAACAAAACATTTACCCAAATAGTAAATTTATTAAAAAAAATATAAAATAAAATGTATATTTAAGTCATTTCTAAGACCCTTTTGGGCTTATGTAGTCCCAATTTAGGTTAGAGCTAAGCTTTGTAAATGTGATGTATCCAAGTCTTTCAATCAATATTTTTGTCCATACACTCGTATACTCACATAGTCACATATATCCCAAAGTATGTTTTTAATATTTCACTTCAAAATTATTTAAAACCAAAAACGCCATTAAGTTGATTAAAAATCATTAACTCAAAACGTCTTACAGTAATAAACTTCAAGCTCATCCTGTACTTTTAATCCATTTTCCCTTTTTTTTTTTAAATATAAAAATCCATCGATTTTATTGAATTTGTTGTCATGATATTTTCAAGTAACACTTAACATTATAACACAATGAAAAAGTTTTTATAAATGTATAGATTGGCTCTCCTATTATCTAGATATTTCTTAGCTGTAATAATTATTATGTGGTACGTCTGGTTTGCCTATTGTTCTATGTAAAGCGCAAATTGTCGTTATCATTTTTAACTAAAAAAACCGTATACTTATCGTACAAAATCTATCCTCTAAAATAAATGAAATTAATTAATTAATTAATTACATACCCATATTATGTAATATATTCGTGTCATTTTACGATTCCTCAACTTTTGCAACAATTTACGGACAGGAATATTCTAGGGTGGCACGAATATAAACTATTAGACTAATCGAAAAATAATGAGCTACTGAAAAAAATTACGTAGGTTAGGTTAGGTTAAAGTATAGTAGAAACACGTAGATATAATATATTGTGTGATCAAAACCATTTACTCGATTGAAAAAGTATATTGTTATTAATAGTTAAACATTAAAATGTAATTTTATAAAAACAAAACAACTGAATATAATACGATTACCTACTTCAATTCTAAATTGCATTATTATTCGAATATCATGTTTTTATATTATATTGATCGAATAATTTTCGAAGTGTATTGTATTTTATGCTTGTAGTAAATATGGTACGATTTAAATAAAATAACTTTTAAAATGTGTACACAATTGTAATACACATAATATTTTTTTTATTTGTAGCACTATACAAATTATTTGCATTTAAATTATTGTACTGAGAAAACTTGACGTTTTAAATTATATATATCATCTCATTTCGTTGAGCTTATTTTGTTCTTTTATGAAAATTACAAGCTTTGGCAAAATAAAAAAGTACATATTTGCTCAGTTTGGACAATAATTTTTTGTCATGTTACTTAGTGCTTATAATTTTATTCTTCTCGGCCAGTCAAATGAGAGTTGATTATTTTAGGTTTTTTTGTTTAATATAATTAAGCTAAATTGAAATTACTTTTGTTCAATATTTTGTATTATTAATAATACACATTTAAAAACAGTTTTCCGACATTTTAAGTAAACATAATAATCATATTAGGCTAATTTGTTCTTAAAGCAATCCATCTAGTGGAATTACTTGCATTTTTTTCCAAATAGTCATAATATACATCCATATATATATATATTTGGCTATTGTAACCGTCATATTATTTATTTAAAAATAAATTATTCAAATAAAATCTAAAACATTTTCAATAACAAACATAGGGACAAAAAAAAATAACAAGTTGCTCCAAGACAGTACTGTAATTTAAGACGTACCTACATTGGGTGTCACGAACTTATTGAATAGTCTACCATTTAACCAGATAATTCACTTCCTTTTTGTTTTATGGTCATATAAATTTAATAGTTCAAAAAACTCAAATTTAAAATAATATGGACAATTTTAATTTAACAAAATAATATAGTAACACTCCAAAATTTCCATAAATTAATTAAAAATAATACTGTAAAAATGTTGTTTTTTATTATAAGGTTTGAAACAGTGTGTTCTTCTCGAGTAGGTACGTCACTGCCTCGTAAGTCCTAAAATACTGAAATTCGAGGTTTTTTTTATCTAGTAACTCTTTATTTCTATCTTTAAATTATAAATAACACTCATTGGAAGAGAGGGGATAGATTTGTTTTACAGGTTTATGAAAATGTTAGAGTTAGGGTTAGAAAGCTTATAAACATAAAATCTATTAAAACAATTAATTCAAATAAACCTCAAAATATCAAAGTACCTCCACACTCAAAAAGTTAAAAAATGTCATACTATTTTTATTGTTCTAAAAATGTACTAATAAATATATTATTTATTGAAAATATATTATAATATTATAACACTATACTTTTTTTTATTAAAATTAATAACTAATAACTATTTTTTATACATAATATTTTATTTTATAAAGTATTCATTTTTACGGTTAGTTTTTACTAATACTATGCATTTCTTTAACAAGTCAATAAACATACGGGTTTTTGTGTTAAATGAAATCCAAAATAAAAAAAAATATCTAAGTACTCCAATTTAAACAATTTACTAACCTAGCCCAATGATGTACTATAATGTGTCAATATAAAGAAGGTCGTTAAAAATAAAAAAAATGTGTTGCTAAAAATGCAATAATATATAAAATAAAATGAATATAGATAGGTAACTGAGTTTACGTCTAACTAAATTGATTTATAATTTAGGCTATAATGTGCATGACTAAAAGACAACTATGTAGAATTCATAAGCGTCTTAATTCTTAACCCTAACTATAAAATTTCAAAATTATTACTGTATAGCATGAACATATTGAAATCGCCATTGTCTTTGACACGTATAAAATATAATTTTAAATACTTGAATATCGAGACTAAAAACTAATTAGTGATATTAAATTAGACTTAGTGATTAAGTATAATCCAAATTTGCCAACATTGTCACTACAAATATCATTATTTTTTATAAAACCGATTGAGCCTTTTATTAAATTATTATATTTTATTAAAACCACATACCTATCTTTTTTCTCAATCATTAATTCTGCATATTTTATGTAACATTATAGCTTGCATCTTATATATGTAGAAATTCACCGAAATAGGTATAAATATTCTAGAAATTTTTTGTGAATATTTTTGAAACAAAAACTTTATTATTACATAATACCTATGACCCATTGAAAAATATGTAATACAGGTATACAATTGTTGATTTCACAGTTATATTAATTGTTAATTATGTTTAATAATTTATAATTTTATTTACAAACAATACGATGTAATTAACAAAAATACGACTTCAA
>PVMI01078701.1:8665-25416 GCA_008528875.1 Aulacorthum solani
TTATTGCAACACGACAATTGAGTTCATATTCATTTCATTAACATAAGGTGTAATTTTTTTAAATTAATTTATATAATTCAAATGTATAAGTTGAATTTAAAACTCAAAATAGTATAGAACGCTAATGATATCCATTTATTAACACATAGTATTTACAAATAATTTGGTTTATTATTGGTTTGGGTACATTTTATTTAACTATAATTTATCAATTTTTAACGAAACTAAGTTATTTTCAATAAAGTATAGAGACTAGAACAATGTCGTTTGTGATTAGATTTATACTTTTTGTATAAGCTTCTCACCTGAAAAATTGACTATGTGGAGTAGTTCTGAGGGGGGAGTGATTAGCATAAGCCCCCCTCACAAGAACTTTTTTTATGTTTAATGCCTAACCGAGAAAGATTAAGACTACCTACAATTATGTTTTAATCCAATATGTCCTTATCTTGGTTCTCAAATTGTATCTATTGGCTATTAAAGTGGGTATCATACGGGATACTCTAGAGTAATAAATCTATGCATTAGGTACAATATTCTTATATACTATATAATATTATATTACTATACAGAATGTTATTCTTAATTATCTATGAGTAAACGAGTGTTTTTTTCAATTCATATAGTGATTGTAATAATAATAATAAACTGATAATCACTGACACAATTTTTATAAATTAAATAATTGATGTTAATCCCCCTAACCCCCCCCCCCAACACACAGAACAAAATCCTAACTACGCCACGTTTTTATAACTTTTTACTATAACCCTTTACTACTGATACACTACAGGTCTAAAAATAAATTTTATCTTCAATTCTTAACACAAAAATATTTTATTATGTATGCAATACCACTACATTAAAATTATGGAAAGCAAAACTATCTGCAATCGGGTTTGTTCATATCACCAAACTTATTTAAAACAGATGGTAATTTCATATTTATTTATTCGTAGCTATGAGTATTTCATATTATTTGTTATTTCCATTATAGCTACCAGTACATATATATATATATATATATATAACGATTGTTGATATTAAGGTATTTATTTATAGTCCGTAGTTATTATAGTTAGGTACAGTAGGGTACATGGTTACAAAATACAATTTTTTGTATTGAGATATTTAATTACGATTATTAATTATATTAAAATAATTACTTATTGTACAAGTATTTAATTTAGATTCATAATAGCCATATTAATATACTACCATAATCATATTAGGTTTACTAAATTCTGTTTAAATTTTATTTGGAAGTATAGTTAATTGCGCGGTATTAAAATACATTCAGAAACCGGTAATTTAGTACGCTTGCTGCAGTCAGCTTTCCTAACATTTTAATTTTATTATTTTCGAACGATTATTACTATCATAGGAAATTATTATATTCTTATGACTCTATCTGTGCGTAATAATAATTAGGCTTATGCCGTTTAAAACTTAGATAAATAAATAAACAATTTTATGATCGTCATTATTTTAACTAAAATTATATAGTTAAAAATCTAGTTTCACTGGTGGTTTGTAATGCGCATAATATTGAACTGCCTAGTTGTAAAAATTTTTGAAGTACAAAAATAGCATAATTATAAATAGGTACTTACACAATTACATAAATGTATATATTTTATACTTAAGTATTTAATAATTTATGATAAATCATTTACAAATAGATAAATAGCGTAAAAACAAAGACGAATAATTAATAAGAAACATTATGACTACCTATGGAAAAATATCAAGAGAAAAATACAGAGAAAACCGAAAAAAAAGAATAGCTCTACACATTATATAGATAAGGTCAGTTGAAAAAAATATTGTGACAAATGTTGCATTCAATTACACTGTAATAATAATCAGATGGTCTCCTTGACTCCCTCCTATAAATCAATGAAATTAACTCATAGAGTATAACATTTTAATGAAATTAAACATAATTCTGTGCTTAACTTGACTACTGTAATCTTATATAATAAATACATGATAAAATTATAATGCAATGATGAAGATAAGTTAAATATACCAACCGTATTATATTATCCACATTCCATAAACTATAAACAATATAGACACCACATAGTTGTAGACTATTATAGCAGTTGGGAACTTTACATGGTTAGACATACCTACCTAATAATAATGTGGACAATGTATATGCAAAAGGGCAAAGTTTTTAAAAATATGATAGGTACCTAGTATATTTTTGTTTTGTAGATAATTTTACACCCCGTGCATTTAGGTAATACCTAACCATAGTCCATGTATTATCATAAATATGATTATAGTTTAATCTTTAAATATATAAATAATATGTATTATTGCTATATAAATGTTGTTATTTGTACTTTAACGCAACAGAGAAACAATTTTATAATTAAACATGATTAAAAATACATTCTTATTTTTTAAATTCATATTTTAGATACGACTTACGAAACTTATAACTACCCGCAATGTTGGTCATAATGTTGTATAGTAGAAAGTACTTATAGTATATGTACTGTTTAGGTATTGAATGAATTGTATTAGATGTACTCATGTACCTATATTGTATAATATTATTATATACATGACATAATACTAGGGATCAAATCAAAATATATGAATGACGAATGTAATATTTTGGTTTAACAATGGTCATGACATTCCATAAACACACCAATAGAAAAACAAAAGGTCCCTTAGCCTTTAAAGATTAACTATTAATAATGTATGGTCACCGAGACCTAGAGTAAAAACGCTGGACACAATTTACACAAAATATATTTAATTGAATTACTTGTAGAAACGCATCTTCTGTTCCCACAAATTGTTGATACTTTACATCATATTCAGGTCTAACTCTAGTGTCTGAAACGACGTCAATAGCTTCTGGCACAGCTACGATCTCTTCATCTTGCCATATGTTCTTAGCTTTCTCTTCTTCGGACTCTAATACTTCGATTTTTTTTTGATTTTTTTCTTCAGTTTTCTTTATAGATTCAGTTGTCAAAATTTTTGTATCTTTTCCTGTTTTTGACCTACCTATTTAAATTAAAGGCCATGTTTAATATGTAACATTTAACATAAAAAAGAAAACTGTTAGGTATATAATATAATTTGATTTATTATTTTCATAAATTCAAAGTAATTAATTAATAATTTAAAGCATTAAATTTAAGTTACTGGCTACTGCCTACAGTGAATATCGTTTTAATAAGAAGAAAGTAATTGAATTCATACTGCTGTAAAATATTTCCAATTATGTTATTATAATATTACATTTTTATTTTATTCACGAAGGAAAACGTTAAAAAGGCCTTGAAACAAGACAAAAAAATAACATTTTCTTTAGACATAATATAATAATTTAATAATACAGTAAAATTTACGGAGTTTATAAATCCTACTAACCTATTTTTATCCTGTTGAAATTAATTGTATTTTAAACCAAATTTTCAAATGGGTAATGTCACTAATAATAATTATTATTTAAGGGAATACGATTCCGTCTGTGTTTGATACTTATATATCAAAATAAATATTATGGCAATTGTATCAATTATCTATCGGATTATATTTTTGAAAACATAATATTTACTTTTGTTATGAAGTTTACTTGAAACCGACTTTTCCACAGTACTCAATTCCTAAACTCTTCTAAAACTTTATAAATTTTTAATATTCATAGTAATAGCTTGTTAATACAATTGGTAAAAGATTGATACCTACCTACTTTTAAAAAAATAAACAAAATAATCAATTTGTATGTAGTGTGTCAATGCGTATTTTCAATGCATATAAAATTATAGTTATAAATTTACCATAGTGAGTATATTATTTAGGTAGCCAAATGAGGACTAATTGGGTCTCTGGGATGCTATAGAATCCCTTGTCCAATTTTGACAGTATCTTCATACCACCATATTATGGTGCACTAAGAAAATATTTTCTGAAATTCGTATTTTAAGAGGAGTTTTCAATGAAATTCTGATTATTTCTGCTAGAAATTAGATAGGTACCCGAAAAAAATTACTTATGAAGTATCTAATTTTTAGATAATAATTTTGGGGCTAAGCCTCTCCTCCCTAAAAAATGGTTAGTTTTTAAAGAAGTTTATTTGGTTTCAAATGTTATCAAAATTCGTAAAAATCAAGAAAAATTGCAATTATTTTAAGTTGGAAATTCATAAAAAAATTTCTTTTTATATACCTAAGATTTAAAAATAAATACAGGAGATTCCATGTAAGTTTAATTACTTTTGTACAAAAAAATAAATCGCATAGTCAAATTAAATATTTATGTGCGTTTGAAGTACTCGTTTTTACAACACTGGATATTCACTTCATTTCTAATGGAGTGATTTTTTTATAGTTCAAAAACAAATTACCGTAAAACTTGAATTATTGGTACTGATATATTTTTACAATAAGTTGAAAAGTATCAGAAATACATAAAAACACTGTCTGTCATATTGTCTGGAAAAGGCTTCGAAACGAATAAACCGATTTCGATGAGTCTTTTTGTTTTTATACTACGTGGTAAATAAAATGGATATAATTTTACACCTGTACCTATAATCCACGAGCCAGTTTATAAGACGATCAATGTGGATTGATTTTAAAATAATTTTTTATACTTGTGACTAAAGAACTTTTTAGCACAAAAAATTCTCTGATCATGAGAAGTTCAAAGGACGTTTCTTGAAGCAAATCGATTCTAGTTGGCAATTTATCCCCATTAATTTTTTAAATTCTAGTCGCAAATAATTTTTAAATAGGTACATACACAGAATACGTCAAGGAATGACCGTATTTTGTTTTTTTGGGGAAAATAAGGGCTGCCAATAGGTATCTAGCATCTGAACGTCATGACGTATATTATACAAAGTTTCTTTTAAAAATAATAAACATGATGTAATAAAAGTAGTTAAGCTATACTTACACAGTTGCACTAAAGATGATTTTGGAAGATCGTCTTCACTATCCGAAGAATTTGCAGATGGCGGTTCCAGCAATTCACTTAATTTTTTTAAATCAATATAATCCATATTTTCTCAATATACAAGTAATTTTACAAGCAATACACTTGCAAGTACAATAATAACGAGGTAATTTACAGTGTTATTGATAAAACTTAGGATTTTACAAATACCCTCGGCAAACTTGTTTAATAATATTGTTGCCATGGTTTTAATTTGTATTCATCCAAACATTTTAAGAACCATAAGGCTTTGATCAATATATTATTATAATTACCTACTTATAAAAATATTCCATCATACATAAGATTACTATTTACTACATATATTCAACTCGTAACTATTCATTGATTTTAGTAGTGCGGGTTCCTATGCTCTTAAAAATAAAACATAATATAGTTAATAAAAAATCTTAGTACAATAGAATATCTAAATCAAACTATTGATGGGTAGCTAAAGTTAGTATTGTATATTGTAAAATAACAAATTTGACCGTACACTGTACACGTACAACCTAATATATAAAATTGAATTAGCTACACATTAATGTCTGATATCATCTGCTGACGAATAAATATGCATTAATAACTATTACCTAACAAAAAACATATGTTTTTCTCGAGACTAAAACACATATTTTAGTACATTTCAGAGAAACCTTAAATATTTTTATATCAAACACAATAACAAAAGAGAGGATTTTAGGTTCCTAAAAGTTAAAATATATATAATATGATCTATTAAAAAAAACCTTAACACATCTTCATCAGAATCCTCAAATTTGTAGTTTTTTTAACATAAAATAATTTAAAAATGTGTATACCAGTTCCAATAGAAACGTATTGTCAGACATATAGCATAAGTTAAAAATAAACTTGTAAATCCATAATATTTACTATTAGCATGGAATAATTTAATATGCTTAAACTTGAAAGCAATCACACAAATCATAAAACATTTGCAATCATTTTGAGTTTTTTTTTTCATTTGACAAAATATTTCAATTTGAGAGATTAACAAATATGCCTGCTTTTATATGAATAAATAGTACAATATATTCTTTAATATGAAATATAGGCTACTGAATATTTATAAAATATGCTGCAATACGTAAAATACATTTTTTCTACAAATTTCTGTACTGAAAAAGTGTTCCAGATTAAAACCCTATTGAATTGCATAAAGCCAAAAAATATATGTTAATATCTAAAAATCTGCTCTCTAACAGGTTAAACTCTACATTTATTGAACTTGTATCATAACTTATTAAGACTAATATTATCTTTATCATCAAGGAATTTTAATATCTGTTATTTAATTGGCTAAATGGGGTCACACCAAATAAACACCACTTTGTTTTGTTTTTTTTTTATTTGTAAAATTTAATACAAACACGACAATAAACAGATTAATCATCACCCTTCTTGGTGACCACTTTACCTCCACGAATTCTACCAGTTCTCCTCGCAGCAATGAGACCAACCTAAAACGTAATAACAGAATAATTAGTAAATATAATAATGTATAAAAAAAATTATGTTATTTACCTTTCTTCCGGCACTGGTTCCTCTCTTGACTGTGGATGCTTTACCAATATGTTGATGATTACCACCTCCGTGAGGATGCTCAACAGGGTTCATAGCAACACCACGCACCTTAGGCCAGCAATTACGCTTAGCCTTATATTTGTGGTATGCTCGTCCAGCTTTCAACATAGGTTTGTCAATACGTCCACCACCAGAGACCAGACCTTTAAAATATAAATTATAAACTTGGTAATTTTCTAAGGTTAATTTATTTGGTTATTTATTTATGATGTTTTTTTTTAATTTTAATTTAACGCCAGTTGGTTTTTTACAATATACCACAATATAAATTATCAGTAATTGTGATGTTTTTTAATAAATCATAATAAATTGAACCTCAGTTACAATGTGACTTCACTTAAAAATCAGGTTTCAAATGTCTATAAATTTCAACATCATAGATTCAAAACAGTTATATTAATAAATTAAAGTACTAATTGTCGAACAAAAAATCTCAGTATCTAATGTTGACTTCACTGAATATTATCAGGTTTCAAATGTCTAAAACATCATAGATTTTATTATACTTAAAGAAGTACTTGACAGAATAATTAACCTAACCTAACATCATATTACTCTGTTCAGAATTCTTTTATAGTTAACAATCTCTAGCATGGAGACTGAGCTGCCATACACAACCAGCCCCCTAAATGACAGACTACAGAGATAGGAAGTTTTTATTGACAAAAGGATAATAAAAGATATATAATAATAAAATATATATAACTCCTAAGACATTATGTTCTGGAACATAGATTATATTGTGTAGTAAAAAAACATGAATAAAGAAATAATAATAATTGTGACTGTTATGATAGAGCAAACATTTAATTACTAAAAAGGTCAAATAATACCCTGTTTATAACCAGGGGCCGTGCACAAGATTTCATAATGGGGGTGGAAGGAGTTTGAAACAAAAATATAAAATAGATAAATCAATTAACCAATATATATTGAAAATAACAAAATATGAGTAGTGTGCTATTAATTAATATGTTAGGCATTATTATTTATTACAAATAAGATCATAAAATAATTAATTAAATCAATCGAAAGGAAAAACACGGTTTGTATTTGTCGAGTAATGGGGGTAGGGGGGATGAACCTCCCCTTAAGCAACAGGCCTGGTTATAACATGTGCCCCATTGAATAAGTCAATAAAAACAAGTTAATTGTTGAATTAACTCTGTATTAATACATACCAATCATAGCACGGTTGTTGGATGGGATAACTTTTTTGGCACCAGATGGTAACTTTACCCTAGTTCTTTTGGAATCTGGATTGTGGGCAACAACGGTAGCATAATTACCAGAAGCACGAGCCAAACGGCCACGGTCACCGGTCTTCTCTTCCAAATTACAGATAATAGTACCTTCAGGCATTACACCAATAGGCATAACATTACCAATGTTCAATTTAGCTAAAAAAAAAAAACAAGGAAATTAAAGAAAGTTGTTAGAATAATTATTTTATTATTCATTTATTTTAATACAATGTCATACCTTTCTTTCCACAGTACAAAAATTGACCTGTGTATACACCTTCAGGTGCAATGAACAATTCTTTTCTTGTCTTGTATTTGTATGGGTCCCTGAAGTGAACAACAGCCAAAGGAGCTCCACGACCAGGATCGTGAATTATGTCCTACAACACAAATATCATTAATTATAAAATCAATTTTAATATTATGGTGAAAATTAAAGTAAAATTAACAAACACCTGATGGTTGTTTCAAACACAATATTAATTTTTAAGATACAATTGAACGTTCTAGGGATGAAAATTAAATTGATCTAAAACTTAGTTGTGCACATAACACGAGTATAGGCGTACATTCACAATTTAAGTGTCGTTTGAGAGAACCATGGCAGTGTAAGAATTTCATGAACATGAACGATGTTGATACTATTTTAATCTGTATAGGTATTAAAAAAATGTCATGTCAGTTACCTTAACGACTCCTTTGATGTAACCATATTTTTCCGAGTAGTCCAAATTCCTGAGTTTCGGGGCGCCTTTGCGGTGTTTGGTGTGGGAACGGAAAACACTTCCCGCGCCTTTCCTCTGAGCACGAATAACCCGACCCATTGTGATACCTGTAAAACGCACAACAATGTAATCAAATCAGTCTTCGGCAGACCAACAGTAGAATCCACAATCCGGCTTGGGTACGAAATGGAAGAACTACGACGTAGTGGACGGTCAATACACTCACGTCAATTAATTGAAATCGACGCGAGACACTCGATATCCCGACCGTATACGCCAGAAACCCGGGGGAACCGTACCACTTCACACCGGATTCGAACACCGGTTGATGGGTTTAAACGTTGGGGGCATCGATAGACTTCGATCGCAATACGAACTCAAGCCGAACCGAGGACGGATGCCCGTCTGTAAAATCGGGATTGGTTGGATAAATAAGGATAAAAAATTGTACTTACGTTTTAGAAGATGACTACTCGAGGAACTGTTTCACGTAGGAAAGACTCGTGAAATCAAAAAAACATTGTAATCAGTGCGGACGCACACGGACGTGATGCGTGCCTCGAGCACCCAGTGCAGCCAACTGTTGTTCGTTTGGAAAAAGAAATTGAGTTTAGAACTAATTTTTATTAAATCCTTCATTTCGACAAATTTAAATTTAACTCTCATGACCCGTTGCTAATTTATGACGGCGAAACAATTAAAACACTTATGGAATTCGGAAAAATAGCAATTTGATTTTGGTTATAACCGACATGATGGTAACGTCGCATTCAAGGTTATCAGCTGTCTGTCTCCTTTCAATCCAGTCGGCCATTATTGGCATTTGCCATAATACTTTTCATTACAGCGATTTAATTTTTGTACGTTCGTTTTGTTGATTTACACTCGCAAGTGCAGCAACGCATTCATCGTCGACGATTTGTAATAATATGAGTAATGTACCCAATCAAAATGGATCAGGTCTAGAGCAGCAGGTAAGGATTTCGTTTGTTCGTTTCGATGTCCGTCGACTGGCCATCAACTAGGTTAAGATACGTGCGAATTTTCATTGTCTAGGTTACCGCCGTCTTAGAATAGTGCCGCTAATTGACGTTCACTGTTTATCGTTTAACGTATTAAATGTGTGTAATGATTCTCATGGTTTTGTTCGTTTACTTTTCCAGTTTGCTGGTCTGGACTTGCAGGGCAATTCACAGCCCAGTTCGGCTCCAAGCAAGTACGTTCCACCTCATATGAGGAACAGGCCGGATAATTCCGAAGCAGTAGAACCAGGTAAATTTGAGTTTATTAACCACGTAATTGATAAATGGGCGAATTATATTTTTCTCTTAGGTTCATCAACACTCACAACAATGCGACATTGTTTTCTTTGTTCTGTTCTTTGTCATAGTAATTTTAACATTTTAATAATTGAAAATTTGTTTGCATTTTTTTAATTACCTACATTATACCAAATTCAATTACAAAAATTCTTAGTCCAAACAAAGGAATTACCTATAGTTGGTTTTTTATTTTATGGATTGTATAATATTGCAGCGTCTTAAGGCCACATAATTTACTTATTATATTTTATTATTGTCTATTGATTATTAATTAATACATTAGGTATTTGAGAAGTATTAAACTATTATAGTTTGTAAAATGTTACAAATTATTTACAATAACTACTATTTAATACCTAAATGTATTATTTGATTTTAACAGATCTACCGTTTTTAATGTTGTTTTGAGAAATTTTAATTTTACAATTTTTTTTTTTATTTTAGTTAAATATGTAGTTAAGCTGCAATAACTCAAAAAACCTTGGGAACTTTTCTACTACATCTGGTAAATAAAAATACCCTCCCCTTTTTTGTCTATTTTTGAGGAAGAATTATTATCTATTCTATATGGGAACAATTAAAGTAAAACTTATTGTGGCTGTCATATTTATGATATTTAACTTGAAAAATATATGTCAGACTAATTTTTATAGGTTCTTATTGCTATTCGAGTTATCAAGACTCAACTACAAGTATTCATAGTTGAATGAAAATTATATTGTAGATTGGCAAAAGATAAAATAAACAATACAGTACAATTAGTTAATATAAACAAATATATCACTATAATTTAAAAACTAACCATGAAAGGAAAATTATCTTTTAACAGTGTAAGTACTGAAGTTACAAGAAATGAATTATGTATTTATAGACAATACTATAATGCAGTACAGTGAAACCTCAGTATCTCAAAGTTTCTGCATGTTGAATTTTTTTTTCAGTCCCTATAATTTTTATTTAACTAATTTTATTTAAAAACAAAAAAAAATATTTAGTGTAATTAGTGGATGACTTCTCATGTCAAACGTATCCTGTTGTATTTTACTCTAACCATATAAACTTATTAAGGTATAGATTGTTTATCTCAAATAAAAAAAATAAAAATCCTTATAATTCAGCTCCTATCATAAATTCTTTTGGTAACTCGAAGTCTCAATATGTCAAATTTTGGTCCCTCGCGACCGAGGTTTCACTGTAAAAACAGTGTGTGAAAAGCTAATTTCATATATTAGCAACTTAACACTCTTGTTATAGAAATACATGATTACGAGACTTGACATTTATCAATAACAATTTAATACATTTATTATGGAAATATATGCAATTCTGTATGATATATTGCTTATATTTTTTAACTATCTCTCTTAATTAATTTTTTAATGATTTATATAATCCAAGTCTAATTTCCTTTTCTAATCAAAGTTTTGAGAAACTATTCTAACCACTTACCCTGGTTTGTCCCTACAAACTGAAAAAACATTTTCTTCAAATATTTTCCCTGTGAGATAACAAATATCCATTTGTGTTTTGTGCATTTCAGCTTTTGTAAAACTGGGTTTTTTATCAATCAAATGACTTAATGTAGGTTGAGTTTCTTCTCCATTTATTATGCTATTAATAAATTACATCTGCCAAATTATACCTTTACTACTGCCTCACTTTTGAATATGTTCTCATTCAATTAATGTTAATAATAAGCAAACTATAATGATCGGTAAATTACTAACATTCCTTATTTGAATAAATACCTTAATATTGATATACATGTTTGTATACACCCTGCATAGTCTATCTATGTCACTATACATTTATATCATTACTAAAGTATAAACTATATATTATAACGTTTAATTTGTTTAAATATGTTCCAGCGTGCCTACCTTCAATGGATTAGATAAAAATAATAACTTCTCTCATAAATTACTGAGTGTGCTATATTTCTTATCATGGCTTCTGATAAAAAACCATTAACTTCCTACTCATTGTTACTAAAGAATAATGTCATTAATTTAATCCGATATAATATTTTCTATGTCAATACTATCTAGCCTGTTGATTGATGTTTATAATTTCTTTGCATCAATCAAATTAAACTTATGTATAATTCTACTGTGTAATCACTGATTAATAAATATTGAAACTGTCATAAAGTAATTTTGTTAGTATAACTTTTTGCATTCATTTATATCTAAGTAAGTGTTTCCCAAAATGTATTTTGTACCTATTTTAAACAATGTTTTGCAAAATAAAATATAAAAATTTCAAATTGTCAATATTAAATTTAAAGAATAATAGTCCACGCTTTTAAAGTTAGTCAAAAATTAAGACTGGAAATTAATATTATTTCATATCATAAATGTCATGGTAATAAAAAAAAACAATTTAACATTGAATGTAAAAGAAGAAGAGTTTACTTCATTAAGTTGTAGGCCATATTTATATACTTAAATGTATTTAAAGTGTTTAATATATTATGTTGGGCTTTGTTGTATAATATATTATCATAACCAATAAGGTTATGGAAGTTAGGATTTTCATTTTTGAATTTTTTCAAACATGAGAGAATTCCATTTATATTTTATTACATATAAATTAATCTTCCAATATTATAATGATGGTATCTGAGTGTTTTTCTGTTTATTTTGAATATTCACCTCGTTCCCCATCAAACAAGATATTAATTTAAAATTTAAATGATGGTACTTTATTATTATTTTTTTAGTGTTTAATATAAAATATATTGATAACTATGACACTATTAAAGTGTTGAGCTATGTATGATAGGTGTATGGGGTCAAATTTAGGTTTATCTATTATCCTTAGGGCTTAGACAATTATTTCTGTGATTCTTTAAGTTAGGTAAGGTTAGACATTTACATAGAAATTTTTGTTTGTACAATATTTTATCATAACTTAAAATAGTATGGAAGTTAGATTTTCATTTTTGAATTTAAACAATCATGAAATAATGCATGTATATTATATATTTACATACATATATAAATTGAACTTCCAATATTACAGTGATGGTATCTGAGTGTTTTTCTAGTTATTTTGAATATTCACCTCGTTCCCCATCAAACAAAATAATAATGTTATTAATTTAACATTAATAATGGTGAAAGGTTCTAAAGAAATGTCCTCAATAAAATTTCAACATTTGAATTGAATAAATATAGTGTGATGTTTTGTAGATAAACAGTGTACCTTCAAAGCAATTGAATTTATGTCGTATTACACTTAGATTTTAAATGTGTATACAAATTAATTGTTTTAATGTAAAATAATAAAAAATACTATTAGATAATTAATTAAAGGATCCATTAAAATTAGTTATATTATTAATTTTATGGTAATTGAGTCATAAAATCTTATTACAAAAATATTTTTCTTATTTTGGACCCAGAAGTCATAATACATCAAAAATACTAGAAGTTGTGAATGACTAAAAAAGTGTTTTATATTTTATGTTAGAATTTAATCACCGTGTTATAACTTATTAAATAATAATCTATATATTTAAGTTATTTATTAAATTTACTGGAGAAGTCTTTTTCCCAGTAGTTTTTATTCTAGATTCCATATACCTGTACTATTTTAAATATTATTTATAGTTGCATTTTTAATTTGATTAGCAAGCTAAATTTATCATGAAAAGATAGTCCACTGTGACCAACAAATGGCTGGGTACTTCTAGTTTTCCTTATTGCATTGAATTATAAAAATGTGTCAAATAATTTTTATCTTTGAATTTAAATATAAAAAACTTAATTTTCTTTGTATTGTGTTTTTAAGATTTTTAAACATGATTTTTTAGAACAGTGTGTTCTATTTGCACCGTATCTGAATTAGTAAATAATTAATATTTTTTTTGTGTGTGTGTTACAGAAAGTGTTGTTAACGACAGAGATTTTAACGCACCTCGCCAACAATCAGGTTTTTAAAATTACAATATGGATAATTTTTTTTCCCCGTGTTTTTTAAATTTTAACTTATAAAGATCTAACAATTTTTTAGGAAACGATCGTCGTGGTGGACGAAGAGATGATTATGAAGATCGTTCCTACAATGGATCATCGAGTTCCAGTTATGCTGGCGGACGAGGCGGAGGTGGTTATAGAGGCAATTACCGCAATGATAGAGATGGCGGCGATTGGTCGCGTTTCAATCAAGGTGGAGGTGGAGGAGGTAGCAGGTGGCAAGAAGGAGGTGGTGGACGTGATGGAAGAAGGTTGTTCATTTTATTATTTTTAGTTATATTCTCAACAATTCTTAACAGTAATAATGATAATAGATCTGGAGAAAATCGAAGAGGTGGCCGTTGGGATGAATCAAGCGCTCCTAATCAAGATTGGACCAAACCACTCCCCCCTGATGAACGTTTGGAGGAAGAACTTTTTGGAAATAGTAGTACAGGCATTAACTTCAATAAATATGAAGATATTCCAGTTGAAGCAACTGGTGAAGATATACCCTCCCACATTAATACAGTATGCTTAATTTGATTAAATTTGACTATAACATCATAATATGTATCAAATTTGAATAGTAATATTTTTCCTTGTATCTTATTTGTAGTTTGACGACATTAAGCTGACAGATATTATACGCATGAATATTGCATTGACTCGTTATGATACTCCAACTCCAGTTCAAAAGTATGCTATACCGATTATTGTAGGCCGTCGTGATGTTATGGCCTGTGCCCAAACTGGATCAGGCAAAACCGCTGCATTCCTGGTTCCCATACTTAATCAGATTTATGAAAAAGGGCCAGCGGCGTATAATGTTGGGCCTAAGGTTAGACAATACTCATGAATTATTTTAGAATTATTTTTATGATTTTTTTTAAATAAATGTTTAAACAGCTACAGTCAAGGCGTAAATATCCTCTTGGTTTAATATTAGCTCCTACTCGTGAATTAGCTACCCAAATATATGATGAAGCAAAGAAGTTTGCGTATCGTTCTAGAGTGCGTCCTTGTGTTGTGTAAGTTTTTTTTATAATTATGTAATATGTGAAAATAATTCATTTACTTTGAATTTATTCTAATTACAGCTATGGTGGTTCACATGTTATGGACCAAATCCGTGATTTAGAACAGGGCTGTCATTTATTAGTGGCAACTCCTGGCCGTTTAGTAGACATGTTAGAGAGAGGTAAAATTGGGTTAGATTTTTGTCGATACCTAGTTTTGGATGAAGCTGATAGAATGTTAGATATGGGTTTTGAAACACAAATAAGACGTATTGTCGAAAAGGATTCTATGCCTCCTCCAGGCGATAGACAAACTTTGATGTTCTCTGCAACATTCCCTAAAGAAATTCAAGTAATTAATATAACTCAAATTGTAATTAAACATTTTTTCTTATACATGGTTATCAATGTTCTTGCAGATGTTGGCTAGAGATTTTCTTGACAACTATATTTTCTTAGCTATTGGTCGAGTTGGATCAACATCTGAAAATATAACACAAAAAATTGTTTGGGTGGAAGACCGAAACAAAAGATCCTATTTATTAGATTTACTAAATGCTACTCCAATTAGATCACGTTAGTAAATTTAGATGTTATTAATTATTTCATTCTTATTATTTTGTTATTCTTGATTACAGAACCTGCTGAGTCGCTGATATTGGTGTTTGTTGAAACTAAAAAAGGCGCTGATTCATTGGAAGAATTTTTGTATTCCAACGGTTATCCAGTAACCTCTATTCATGGTGACCGAACACAGCGAGAGCGTGAAGATGCATTAAAAAGTTTCCGATCAGGGAACACACCGGTCTTAGTTGCTACAGCTGTTGCAGCTAGAGGCTTAGATATACCTCACGTAACACATGTGATTAATTATGATTTACCATCAGATGTTGAGGAGTATGTGCATCGTATTGGACGTACTGGTCGTATGGGAAATTTAGGTTAGTTCTATTTTATTCTTGTATTTTATCTAAGAATTAAATTAATTAATTGACAGTAGCTGACTATATTAACAAATGGTTATACTTTTTAAAGGATTGGCCACTTCTTTTTTCAATGACAAAAATCGCAATTTAACTAGAGACCTAATGGAATTAATAACCGAATCGAAACAGGAATTGCCTGGATGGTTGGAAAGTATGGCTACTGACTTTAGAATGAGCAGTGGAAGAAGGAGTAATGGAGCAAAAGGAGGGTATGTTATCAATTTTTATACTTGAAATTATTTTTAATTTTTTTAATTTTTATCTTAAAAATTGCAGAAGTCGTTTTGGCGGTGCCGGTTTTGGTTCTCGAGATTATCGTACTACGAGCAGCATGCCACCATCACGTGGTAGTTCCGGTCCACCTCGTAGGGACTATGGAGGTGGCAGTAACAATGGTAATTGAGTTAATTTATACTATTAGTACTTCTAAATTTGATTTTTTTTACCACTTTATTTACATTATGTATAATTAATTTTTATTTTTACCCTATAGGAGGTGGATTTTATGGTGGTGGTAATTATGGAGGATCATACAATAGTGGTGGAGCAGCTCCCAATGGTAATTCTTCAACTCAAGATTGGTGGTCTCAGTCATAAGTACGCGGTAAATAAAAGTATAAATCATAACTGATACATAAAAAAATATATATATTATAAAGTTTAGAAAAAAAAGTGAATTAAAGTTTTTTATGAATTGATATGCCTCTTACATTTAGGTTGAATGTCATTACACTATAGTTAAAATTCATTATTTATGTAAAATGTATTAATGAATTTGATTTCAAACAAAGTATGTTTTAATTTTTTTTATTTTTTATTCTAAGCTTTGTTTTTTTTTTTTTTAAATTATAAAAAAAAAAAAATTATTTTATAAAAAATTTAATAATAAAAATTTTTTAAATTTTTTTAATAAAATATTT
>PVMI01078712.1:5781-16663 GCA_008528875.1 Aulacorthum solani
GGAAATCATACCGTATTAAATTTCAAATCGAGTTTAAAATAATTTTGTTATGAAAATATTGGACGCGTATTTTATTTAAAATGATAATATCCAATAGTTTTGGTGAGTATGAAATAATTTAATTTAAAATTTTACCAAAATTCATCGTTTGGCTATCAGTTTATACTTTGTAGTGCTCAGTTGAAGTCTATGCTTGTTGTCTGCAGCAGTTGACCTATGTGTTCCCCAGTGTAGGTAAAATCAAAATATTAATTTTATATGAATTCACTCGTGCCCTACATAGGCCAAAGGGTGTGGGCATTGTTCACCATTTTACCCCGCCATAGGCGAGGGGTAAATATTCTGCTGTCGCGTCCACCTGGACGGCCAGCGGGTTAGTTCCGAAGAAGAAGGGTTGTCATCAACAACTTTCACGGAGCCCACTATTGTGTATTTTCGAGGATTACGAATGGATTAAATAGAAGGGGAAAAGACACGAGGACTTATTATTCTTTTTCCTTTCAGTATTATTTTCTTTTTTTTTTCGAGTTAAAGGCATAAGACGTAAAAAACACATTAACGGAAATTACGAAGGGGAAGACGCCATGTCATGCGCTGAAATTAACAAAAACTTCCAAACGTTTTCTCGTCTTCGTTAATCGCCTTTTTGCAAACACATTTATAATTTTTTTTTCATTTTAAGCAACCAGACGGAGATAGAAAATGTCGAGGAACGGAGAGTAATACATTTTGTTAATATCAAATAATAAAATGAATATTCGCTTTTTTCTCTTTGCTCGTGTCCGATTTATTGTTTATATATAATATATTATATTGCCATTGCCGTCTAGCTCTGCGGGTTGGCAAGGGTCAACTACTCGCGTGTGATTTATGTCGTATCTTGTGTGCCCTCTCTTATGCCACACAAATAAATATGTACATGAATGCTTCGTGTGCGCGTGTGTGTCGTAAGTTTCATTGGTGGTTCGAGAGGTAAGAACGAGGTGACGGAGAAGCGGAAAAACCGGAGAAGAAGATTATCGGATATCGCAGGATTAATTGCGCATCCGGCCTGATATACATGTCTGGTGCGCGCGCGATATACATAACACAGAGTATCCATTATCCTCGTGTATCGGCGGCCGACGTTATTTATTTTTATTTTATTTTACACGCTTCATAAACCCGCAGTACTACATAAATATATAATAGTATAATATAAGTACTGTGGACGGATACACGGTAGGTAGAATAATAAGGCCAAAAAAAAAATGAACTAACGGAAAGCCGACAATATCGTTTCGAAACCAAACTGTTCAATATTAAATCGAAACGGTGGACCTACATTTTAAATTGTTGTGTACTTAAATCATCACATTGCCCTATAATAATACATTTTTTTTTATAAATACTTTTAACACGCTTGGAACTTAGAACAGTCTGTGTGCTGAATTAACGCCAAATTCATCTGTAACCCAACACTGCTCGATGTGCATTACATGAACAGTAAATATGATCAAGAACTAATTTTGAAGAACTTGATGTAAATTTATTGCGTTACAACTTATTTACAACTGTATTTATTCAAGCATACAGTGGTATTCATAGTGGGTGTGTCGTTTGATTACACTGCTATGAATAATTATTCATATTATCATATTCATAATCAAAATCGTCTGAAGTCTTATCAGTTATCATGTTTAATTCGCAGGTTTGAAAAACATTGAGTGACAACGTAGTTAATATAGGTACCTACACTATAATATTGTTAAAAGTTAAGATCCATTTTTGGTCAAAATAAACTTTTCCCGTTTAAGAGATCATTAATTTCTTCAGTCTTCAGTTACGTACTGACTTTTAAGTTAATAAAAATAATATTATATTATAATAATTAGTAATAAAATAAGCGTGATATTTTTTGCATACATTAGTTAAACATATAATTTGATTATATTTTAGTATAAATGAATTGTACAGTAGTTATCCTTAGGAATAGTTAAATAGAGGCTGATTCCGCTCAGAAGTGTCTTACGTTAAATCGATGTCTCCGAACAAACATCTTTTTACCATCTATATTTTTAGTTTGAAATTTAAATGAATCTCCATCAAACAATTATTATACAGACAATAACTAACTATAATAGTTTATCCTCGTACATACCTATTGTTTTTGTAATATTTTAATAAATATGTTTTATTAATTATTATTAATAATATGTTGCAACATGTAAAAAAAATCATTCTAATACACGATTAATATTTTAATTTCCAACGTAATACTTGTAAAATATTACAATTAATATAAAATATAAATATATTAAAAACGGTTAAATTAAATACTAGGGAGTACCTAAATGGGTAAAACACGAAGAAAATATAAAGGAAAGTATGAAAAATCTCGAAAACCCATCATCTATGCGAATTACGTAAGGCCCCATATTTCGTTATATTTTTGATATTCTTATCTGGCACCAATCGAATTAAAAGCGAAACCACAGCGAGGTTTTTCCAGTAAGGTCATTTATGTTAAATCGCATGATAACAACAGTGGGATGACTCTACTGCGCTTTTCCTAGTGTGCTGGCCGAAGTGAAACAAGCGATAACGTCTAACGCTCTGTGTATAAAACCCGCCGAGCCGAAGGGAACCAAAGGGAGGGACAAACAACAAAAGAACAATTTTACGTTAAAACCCGTCTTTTTTGGCGGAAAACTACCTATTGTCCTTTGAATATAAACACAAACGTTAAAAAGTTAAGTCCATAACATCTTTGTTCTCAAAATCGTTATTTTTCACGCAATTTGTCTTGCTGCCCCACACCCACTCACGCCCTGTTGCCAACTCTACGACAAAATCCGAGTACCATCTCATCCACCCGTTTCTTGTTTCTATTATTCATTTTTTTTTTCTGGAAGGCAATCAAAAAAAACTTTTGATTATTTTTTTACTGGCTATTGTTTTCACAGTTGCGTATAGTGCGTTATTATTCAATAATTGCAACGGAAGTCGGAAAGTAATGTGCTTTTGATGAGAGTTTTGTTTTCATTTAATCTCATTATCAACTAGCACCAGTTTGATCGAATTAAAAATAAAATAAATATTATAAATGGATTGCGAAAGCTGACGAAATACGAGTTTTTCATTCTTTTTTAACAATTTCATATTAAAACGTTTATTCTTTCACATTGTTATTCATTTCGTATTTATATCTTTCAGTGGACATTTTTCAATTACCGCAGACGTTTAATCTGAGTTGAATCAAAAGTTTTTGATCCCTTGTGAAAACGGACGCGACCGCCGAAATCGAATAGATAACGCGGGTTAGGCTTTGATCCGAGTTTTGTGGTAGAGTACTTTCGGTGGAAGGAAAAATAAACTGTAGAAAATCTTCAAAAGTTTTTACATAGAAATGTTAATGGGGCATAAATCACACTAATCCTCCAAATTATACTTAAATTTTATTTATTTTTCACTTAACTACCACAAATCATTAAATTTTCATAACAATTATAATTGTATAATATTATAATATTGTTTTAAACTTTTTATTTGAATTAACAATTTTGCTTAAAATAAAGTATGATAAATACGTTTTCTCTAATAAGTACTATGATTCTGATAATATTATGTTCTTTATAGTATACTTTTTATGAATTTTCAGCTTTCAAAGGTCGTTTTCAATAATGCATGTTATGTTGCCTACTTCCAATCTACAGGGCATAAAAATCTACATTGATGCCACCCCTAAATATAATATTCTTTATTCATACTCAACAATAACACTCATAGGATATTTGTATTTTATCTTATAAACAATTTTAATATACTATCTTTTATAAATAACACCCTTCAATAAACAACAAAAGAACAAATTTTATTTTATTTTAATTTTAATTTATAAATAATTTTACATTACATGATTTCTATGTATATTGTATGTATACACTAAACATAATAATATGCAATTCATGAAACATTTGAATTTTAAAATTTCAATATTAAATTGATGGTTAACTTATAGATACATACGGTTAAATTAAATTTGTTTATACAATTTAGCATTACTTAAAATCATAAAAACGTGAAGTCGTAAGTGACATAAAAAAATAATTTGTAGTGGCTGTAATACTTAGACTATAGTCTATGGAACAGGTATTATTTTATTGTACAATTTGGAATGTAAATAGAATCAATCAGAACTTATAGATTCTAAGCTTAGCAAGGGCTTTACTTATGATGTGTATTTTTCTTTAATTTTTTTTTGTTTGATTACACCGTTTATATCATACAAATTGATTGCTTAGTGAGGAGGGTGCCTAAAATAAACGCTTGTTACTTTAAATAAATTATAAAATACTGGCTACTTTTCTTAATAATTGGAAAAAACTAACAAAAAATAAAGATATATTTACATATTGTCATTTATCAGTTTCCAAAAAAATTGTTTTATTTTTATTTTATTTTAGAGATGAATATAACCTGCTGCGATTAACTTTCAAGGCATATGTATAATTGTATTTTATAGATTCAATATAATTTTGAAATACTTTGTTTGTTTTTAAATTATTTATACAGACATTTTAAATTGTCTATTTTTGTTTAGATTTGTGTAGATACAATAAATGTCCCCTTTAAGTTTTTCTTACAAGATTAAAAAACTTGGAATCTTATTTTATCACTTACATTATATATATGACATTTTCAAAATATATTTATAAGCTGTTTATTTTAAGAACCCATCCCTACAGTTTTATAATATGTCCGGTATCAACTATAATAAGCCTGGCGAATTAAGAAAATACCAATAATAATACTAATAATATAATTTAACATGAACTATAATAAATTAGAAATATATGCTATCACCTTCGCTCTGAATAGGTTTTTCATATTTTACAATAGGTAGGTAATTTATTGTTGAATTCAAATTGAATGTAAACCCATTGGACATTACCTCAAAGCTATATGTCTACATGCTTAATGACCAGAAACACTCCAAACCTGAGAGCAATTGGGATTTTAATGTTTGTTATTTTCATAATTGGTTGACATGTCCGTAATTAGTTATTAAATTTTATGAAATACTCATTATTTTTTATCATAATTTTTTGTATCTTACAAAATGTCAACATGTTTTTATGATAATAAATTCTATAGTCATGTATGATATATTAAGTTCCGAAGTTATTTATTATCTCTAAAATAAACTAATGTAATAGCGAACAATTGTGTGGTCCAGGGTCCTTGGATATCCGGAATACACATTGTTGTACTGAAATGTATGATATTATGTGTAAGTTGTATTAAATATTTTTTTTTTTAAATTACATATATCGAAAGCCAAATGGTTTTGGGTAGAGTATTACAAATGAATTGCAATGATCATTCAAACACAGACTGCGGCACCGGCGTTTTTCTTGTGTTTTTGTGGAGGGAAGAAAGCTCATTTGAATTCGCCATCTCTGATGAGATAAGGGATAATTAAATCCATTAATTTTTCGGACAGAGACTATATTAAACAGGAACAAACGCGCGGGGATACGACTGAATAAAAGGTTTTTAATTATATTTTTAGTTTTGAAAGACGGCGCTTCTAGTGACAGATGTGTTCGCCGAATAACTGTGGGAGGGAAGAGAAAAAAAATATTAAAACCCCGACGGGAAATCAAATCATTTTACGGATACCCTATTAGGGTTAGTAAAAAATAAAATTCACTGAGATTCACTGTAAAACTAAATATTTAAATACTAATTTGAATGATCAGTGAGATTATTTTACTTAGTTTAGAGTAAATTTATTAATATTAATGTTAATTAATAACATTTTCGCACACAACGTATTTAAATTAAAAATTATTTGTTATTTTGTACCTTATACAAATTATTAATTATTTTTAGTATCTTAATACATTTTATTAGTTATATAACAATTTTATCATTTTATTCGAATTAATAAAAGTTTAACTTTGAAATTATCAATTTATTATTACTAATATACAATTAAAATTATTTATATTTATTGAAAATATTTTTTTTATAGATAATTTAAAATAAATCTTAAATCTAAATGCTAAAACAACTATTCCAATCATCTATTAAGTATTTATATAAATTACAATTATATAATATATTGTATACGATTGGTGATTTCGAAAAACATTTTTAATGAATAAACCTTCCTGGACAGAAAAATAATTTTAACTTATCGTATTAATTTTACACTTATTGTAAATATTATATTTCTAACATAAAAATAACGAACATATTAAGTAAACAGTAAACCATTATATTTTATAAATCATCATTTAATCATTTTCCAACATCTCCGTCATTGAATAATTTGTGTTTCGTATCTTGCATCAAAATACTATTTATATAACATTTATTTTAAATTGAAATGCATAGGTATAGAAATTTCTCAATTTGGTAAATTCAATCATAAAATAATTATAATAATCATTTTGTAAAAATACATTCAAAATGAACTATGTTCTAGTTAAGCATAGTTTAAATAGTTCTCTCACTAATGTGTAATTTTATGACTATTCGCTATGATTCCATAATAGGAAATTAGTAACTAATCCTGTTTTATAATTACAATTATAATTCACGTTTCGATGTGATTTCCATTATTTAGTTATCTGAATACCAATATTTGACAAAAACAATTATTCTCATATTTCTTTTAGTTTTCTTAAAAAAAAAATGGTTGGTGTTTGTCTGTTTTGATATAACATAGGTGTCGAGTGTATCTAGTCTTTAAACAAGTCGTTGTAATGTATGTGTTAAATTTAAATTTAATGATAAATCATTATTTATTGCATACGAAACTATTCTGAGCGAGTTGATCAATCTTTATAGGTATTTGTACACTTTATAATATTTTATATTGCTGTTATTGATTTTATTATTAGTAATTCAGTAGGTTGAATTTATTATAATTCAATGGCCATAGATGACGAGGATTATATTTTAAAAATTGTAAAATAAACTGTTCATATTGCGTGCAATAATATTTAACTGATACATATTGTGTCACTTAGTTCCTCAATATTTCAATGCTAATGATGGATGTTATTTTATTGATTGTCAGATATATGAAAAGACAGACAACTAGCTATATATAGGTTATGAGAAAATTAAAAATCCTGTTTAACATTTTATTTAAAATCGAATAGACAGACAGGCTTTTAGTTTTTTGGTATTATATTGGTCATATCAGCACAATATACTCCATGAATAAAATATATAATATATACATAGATTTTGTAAATATATTAATTAATTGTTATTTATAATTTAATCCTATTATATTTAATTATTGAAAAAAATCTTTTTAAAAATAAAGCCATTATTGTACTGTTACTTACATTGATAGTTTTCAATTTTATCACCAAAAATTCAATTGCTCAGTGATTCAAGAAGTGATTGAGATATTATCATGTTTACAAAACTAAGGGTAGAGAGGTAATGCGTGGCATAATTCTGTGCCAAATATTATATAAAAACGAGAAGAATCTTTATGCGAAGATCTTTATAATATTTTCTCATATAAATATCAAAATATGTGTTACACGTACACATATGGTGCGACGCGACGTCGTAATTCAAAAGCTGAGCGTTAATAATTACTATTTTAATAATTGATACTGACGGTTTTATATACTAATGTATGTATGAGAGATAACTGACCGTCGTCAACATTATTATTCTTACGGCACGGTCTACAACGAAAGGACCGTCTGGCTGGTTTTAAAAATAAAATTGTAGTGGATGAGCCAAAAAATCGAACAAAAAAAGTAAAACAAAATAAATATAAGACGAAAAAATCAAAGAAAATAAATTGCGTCTGACCACGGAATCCGACGGGACCTATATTATAGCTACAATGGCATGTGTTTTTGAACATTCATAATATTGTGTTTTACATATACATGTTGTGCAATAACAATAAATTACTGACCGTCTGGTCCTTCAATTTCTGCGAGATAATTATAATTTTACTATTACTATTTTTTTTTTCAATAACTCAAAGAGATGATGGTTTTTATCTATTCCGACATGCTGCATGTACCTATGCAAGTTTTTGCATTCCTACACAGCTATAAACAGTATATTAATTTTTTTACACATGTTTAAAGATGATCTTAAGGTCTTTTCGAACTCAAATTAATTTAACTCGACTTTTTATGACTACAAGATTTTGATGTATGTGTGTGTGCACAATCATTTAAAAACACGGTGGAGGTGAATTATATGCGTGTGAATTCTATTTGTTTTTGTAAACAACTTCAAGTTACGGAAGACTATATAGGACAACCACACTCAATGATTTACAATACCAAACAGTGTAATATTCTAGACCAATATCATTATTATATTATGTTATAAATAAACTATTTTTTACTGCCAACAGTCTGAAGTTTGTATGTCAATTTATCATAACTTTACTTCTTTTATAAAACTATGTCATCTATTAAATGTTTTAAAAAAAAATTATGCAACAATACTTTAGTTCCCAAAATATCTTAAATCATTAATCATAAATTATTACATATTATGTTAAATAAGTAACTATATTGGTTTTATTTGTGAGAAATCACATTTTACTTTTCAAAGCTATTAGCATTTAAATTGTTTGAATATTCATAACTTTTAATCATGTACGATACGGAACCAGATGGATATAATAATATATTGGTTTTACAGGAGTTCTAATTCTATAGTTAAGGATTTAAAGAAATTGCACTCGAAGCAGTTAATACATCACCGACATCCGTCAAGTGTCCTATGTATATGTATGTAAGTTCAAGTAATATCGCATACTTATAGCTACGGTCTTATTACCTTTTCTATTTTAGACTATATTAATTGTAAGATGGTGTGTTTAATTTCACTGATTAAGTCACAAGAAGAAATATTACACAACATTTCTAATAAAAAAACATTTTGATACATGATAACGGTCATTAAATATTGGGTAATATTTCTTCCTGTATTTTACAGAGATAGGTATCGGTATTTTTGGGATAATAATTTTTGATTCAACCGGGGTCACAATACCATAGCTCAATTTTGGTTTTAAAATTGTCTAAAATTTAAATATATCATGATAGTATTAAATATCTAGTTATAAACGAGTTTAGTAAATAAATAAATCATACAATGCACCGTAATTTCATGTATATTTTTTTAGATAAAAATAAAACAATATATAACTGTACATACATTTCATATGGCAATGCATCATATGAATTATTATCTATAACTAGTCTAGATAACTGAACATCCGGTGTGGATACTACACTGGATCACCCATCCAAGATCTACCCACATGATAGCTTAACACAAAACGCATTTTATTAACCGGTTGTACTAAAGTCAGCAGGTTTGCAGGTGCCCATCAGTATTTATTTATCCAGCTTTTTATATTTCATAACCATTATACAAGATACAAATTAAATGAAAGTACCTATACTCTATAGGTATTAGGTCTTACAGAATAGTTTTGATATTAGAAAAAAAAACATTTCAACTATAAATACTACTACACAAAGACATACAACATTAACTTAAACCAATAAATCGTAAAATTAAATGCACATAATATTGGAATCTGAAAGTAGTAGGTAACTAGTATTTTACAATATTCGTGTTGGTACTAGAATAAACATAAATAACAACAACGTGTCGTTTGACTTACTGTTGCAAAATAGATAAATAACAGCTACTTGGTATAAGACACTAGTGGACCAAGTTAGCAGTTACTTAAGCGTAAACCAATAATAGAAACGATCAATAATTAATATAATAATCAATAATTAACAACTAACAAATAACCGTGGAAGTATTTAAAATAAAAACAGCATTTATTTTGACATTTAAATCTCTGGTTCCACGTCAAAAGTGGATTACACATTTAGTTAATAAATTCCATACAACAGTTTTGTCCTCCGGATTTATAGTTTATTATCAATATTTATTATAGTATCTATATTGAAGATTTAAAATTGTTGAAATATTCAAATTAGTGCAGTTTCAATAAGATACGAGTTACGAAGAATACTTATATACTGTCTATACGTACGCATGAGCTATAATAATAATTTATAGAAAAACATATAGAATAGGCACCTATAGTATGATTTTGTATACCTATGTATTTTTATTTAACTACATTATTTACATAGTATACAAATTACAATAACGCATTAATGATAATTAATATACGAACCATAAAAGAAAATATCTCTTTGAGCTTATCATGAAAACATTAAAATCGTATTGTGTTTATAGAGGGTTAAAAGAAATAGTGTTCAATTGATCTTTTCATTACGGTAATAGTAAAAGTATATTCTATACGACTAAGCCACATAGGGGGAAATTCTATTGATTCTCGTGTTTCCTCGACTTAATACTTTTTATTAAAATTAAAATTTTAAATATAATAGACACATTCTAAATGGATTGTACAACTAGGGAACTATTCATTGTCATATTATATTATTTTATTTTATCTTTACGGCAAACATATTTTGGCGCTATCAAAGCTTAGATATATATTTTGTGTTAAGTATCTTTCTAGATTTAAATAAAATACAGAATCTACTGTACACAAAAAGTTAATAATTTCAAATCTTATGTAAATATATCCTTTTATATTTAAAACAACAGGCTTTTTTTATGTACCCATTTTGTGACGACGCTATTTAACTTTTTTCCAATTTTTTTTCACAGAATTGTTCCAAATACCTTCTTAAATGTCACCACGTCGCCCGATTTTCAAAATTTTGATTTTAAAGGATTGAAATTGGTAAAAATAATTTTGACTTTTAATTTGTACAAATTTGTACAATATTCATATAATAACAATAGCAATTGGCCGATAACGGGAAATACGGTA
>PVMI01078720.1:3253-19868 GCA_008528875.1 Aulacorthum solani
ATATATATATAGACGCTTTTACGGCGGCAGCGGCAGATGATTGACGATCGACCGGCCGCTCCTCGTCGAACCCCGTGTCGCCGCCGTCCTTCGCTGCCCTCCCTCGATCCTTTGCTTATGTTACACGATATTTTATAATATATTATATTATTATAGACCGGCGTATGCTCGTTTTATTATTATTGTTATACGTATGCTATATTTCAGCGTGCGTGTAATACGTGTGCGTTTCGAAGGAGTGTGTGTACGTATGTGTGTGTGTGTGTGTGTGTGTGTGTGTGTTTGTTTGTTTGTGTATGTTATATTATGGTTAATATACGTGTATAATTATTACTACACAATATTATATAGCAGCTGTATGGGTGCGCGAGTGAGATGAAAATCGCTTTTGCTTTTTCGTTTCAAGCTGCAGCAACTGCTGTGGTCCGGCCGGCGGTCGTAACGACGATGATTTAGCGCGCCCGCAAGAAAACGTTCCACAATTTTACGATTTTTTTACACCAACAAAAGATAAATAACAATATTATAATATAAGACGTGCTACAGGCTGTGGCATAGCGTATGATATATTATGTATCTATCACTATTATTAGTGTGATTCACAAGATTCTAATTCGATAAAATATGTACGTTATTTACATTAATATTGTATTTTATTAAAAAATGTTAATCATTTCTACAGTCCGACTTTGGTTACAAAAAATATAATGTAAATAATTTGGTACGTTTTATATCGACAATATTCTACTAAATGTACAGCACTACAGCTAATATAATACTTCAATCATTTCGAATAATAGGTGGATTTAAAAATCTAGGCTAGGTGTGTAACAATGTGTACCTTACTGTACATATAATCTAAATTAACCTAACGAATATGGTATCTAGAGCGAAATAACGTCATGCATTTTAATCATAATAATTAATAGTTATACCTTAGTCTTTATAACATAATTATGAACAAGGTATTTAGGCAGTATAGGTGCTGTCTCGTAAAAATTAAGACTTGTAAATGTTGGTAACCTGATTATGATCTCGTGGACCCTGTTTTAAAGTAGTGGTCCTAAGACCGTTATAAGTCGTTGTGTCTGGAGAGGTTTTTACAGTGTAAAGAACAAGAACGATGCCTATCACCCGAGACTCCTTAATTGTTTTCTTTTTCCCTTGTAAAACCGTTTATGACACACTTGAATAGTATAATATGAGTTGCTCTCTCTGAACGTATTTTATACCTACAAATCACAATATACAATAAATACATATAGGTAGTAAGTACCTACCTATACAAGCACACGATTTATGTATGAGCATATAAAGTATAAATCAAAACAAAATATTAATAAAATAAAAAATTTCTGGTATGTTTTACAAAAGCAAATCAATTATTTCATTCTCAGTTTTTCATGTGACTTTAGGTATAACGTATATGTATACTCAAAAACGTAGAAACTGAACTCTATGCAGCGGGACCGCCGGCTGGTGATATTTGTTAAGTCGTCAGATTTACGTTACTGGTGTGGTTTACTTAAGTGTTTTGATTTTTGAGTCATAATAATTAAAAATAATAATTAGTTATAATAAAGTTTAAGTTTTCGATTTCATTACTGGCGAGCGAAGGCCGTGCCACAATTAACGACAACAACATAAAACACACGTGGTTCCTGTAATGAGTATTGAGTAATAACGTTTTTTTTCCTCCCCATCGTCGTCAAACACATTACTGTATCGCTGGGTAGATTTATTTAAAATATTATGTTGCCGCCGTAGTTTTTCTCGTATTTTTTGAAGTAAACATAATCCGATACGAACGTGATTAATATAATATATATTATACGGACTCACGGCTCGATTAATAATAATATGACGCAGGAAATACGTGCGAGTGTGCGATGGTGACGCGGTCAAGTGGCGGGCGGGGTATCTATATAAAAAATTCAATAAATCATATACCCACCCCTTCGTTCGTTTTTTATGCGTCGTGGCTATACTTAGTCTTGAATAAAATTAAACTGTGTGGCTGCATGAATAAATACGACGCAATGTATAATGTATGTATATATATATAGGCACATATTATAGACACGTATACAAACGCGTTAATCATATAGGAATCCCTTACGATGCATAATTACTTTTGAATGAAATGTTCAAGTGGCTATATAGTTAAACAAATAAACTATTATCATCACAGCGAGTGTCAAAAAAGCTGACGTCCGGTTTAATTTTGTTGTTTTTAGGTTTCGTCTTTCGAGAACTATTCATAACAGACTTCACAGGAAATCGATATGTTTCATCACCACGATAGAGGACCATCATCATTCCATTTATTATCCATACAGACGAGTTTTGTACTCTTGTGTAGGTTTAGTTGAGTTTTCAGCGGGTATAATTTGTTCTTCCCAGATTATTATATGGGGTTCTATAGTGATTGCTTTGTTTTTTAATTACATTAAACAAATATTTCATCTTAATTTATTACAACCACATCGTAGCTTAAGTTCGTTTTTCATATTATTAAATTGGTTGAACATAATGCATTATGATGTCATTGTGTCATGATAATTTGATTGATTAATTAAAATAATTTCAGTAAAGATTAACATAATACATTCTAATAAATGTAATTTTATTATCAAACATTATTTTAAATAAATTCAAGACGGGGTCAAACAATAGATAATATAAAAGTAATATAATATAATAATAATTATAATTTCTAATATGGACTAACCATAAATGTATGGCATTCTAGGTTAAAAAAAACATTTGAATTTGAATGTATATGTAATTGTTTAGACCAGCGGTTCCGAACTTTAGTATTCTTCTGTACGACTGTACCCCCTAAGCTTATTGCTTAATATTATGTTGTTAGATTGTCCTGCTATGCATTATAACAATTAAACTTTTTTTGCAGAACTGCTCTTAAAATGTAGAAAAAACCAATAATATAATATAGTGTAATATTGTATCTATGTTTTATTAAAACACACGAAAATAAAATTAATAAAATAAAATAAATATTAAGCAGCCGCTAACCACCAACAAAAATTTGTTTGAAACTGCTGGTTTAGACAAAATAAAAAATACCTACCTAATTGTATTTCATTGTTAATTTTTTTTATGTAGACATAAATATCATGTGTAGTATTCAAAAATCATATTAACTGATATATTTTGATAAGTTTGTATTTGTAAACGTGCAAGTATTTAGATTTTCTTTAGGTATTATTTTTATTAGCTTTCACCTAAATATATACGGTAGAGACACCTCTAATTCATACACGAGTAAAATAATAGTTTAAACCATTGGGGTATGTTCCGTTATATTTACAAACCGTTAAAAACATAGTTAATTTATTGGTGAAATTCGAAAAGGTGGCTTATTTTGTCGATAGAATATCTTCTTCATTATTTCGAGAGTGCAGTATAATATAGATGCTGTGGGTTGTATATTCGATAATAGACCCCACACACAGTTAGGTGCTTCGTACACTCAACGAATGCACGCCGAATTTGATTGTGACTCAACAAATCCTATTAAGAAAAAGAATAAATACGGATTTTCTAATAAAATGTTATTTTTTTTCTTAAATGCATATATACCTATATAAGTAAGTTCTTTTGTAAAAACTCGTACCTACGGACGTAATACAAAAAATGTACACAATCGTGTCTTTATAATAAAACTATAATATATATATATATGACTCAATAATCTACATCAATGGAAAACGACGATTTTCCAATATTGATTTATTATAGTACGACCGAATTACATTGTTTGAAGGTTTCGGATAAATGGATTTGTAGTTTATCCGCAGTGGTCCCAATCTCTGTTTTGGAAATTTTTTTTTTTGCGGATTTTAGAAATGCCTACAATTTATCAAATACTTGTGGACAATGACATAATAAACGAAAACGTAAGAATAATATGTTCTCTTATTTAACACAATGTATACCTGCATGTTGGTAAATCAACACAAGGCAGTAAGGCACACGGATATCCTTAGTAATAACACTTCAAAAAAAGGTTGGAATTTATAAGATCAAAACGTTTTGTTGAACCAAGAGAACGCTCACGTAAGACTGCATACACGCCTACATATATTGCGTATTGAATGATATAGATTTTGTTATAGGTACCAACATAATGTGCAAAAAAAAAAAAAATAATAAAACAGTTTGTTCACCGATTTTAATAAAATCATCAAATATAAATAAACGCGTAACGTCTTTGAGTGCACGGTCTTAGAAAAAATACTAGTTTAAAATATTACAAAAATAAACCGTGCAGGGGATATTATATGTATACATTAAATTATAAAGGTATTACAGTTTTTATCATCCGTGAATTTTCAGTTACCGATTAAACATGACGATGGAACACGTAGGAAACTAGTGGTTATAAGACCATCGAATGAGCTTGTAAATTTAGTTTTTCTATCCCTAAAAAATGGTCGTAACAACCGGTTTTTTTGTGCACGTGGTTTAAATCAATATGAACAATTATTATTGTTCGGATGGCATGCATAATAATAATAATATTATAGGTACGTGTTTAACCGCATATATTAAAATATACGATATACATACGTAAACAAATTCTCGAACGCGGCGTAAACCAGGGGACAGAGAAAGACAAGTGATAATTATTAGGTTATACGTAGCAGGTACAACTTTATTTTGATCGAAAAAATCGACACATTAATCAAGACATATTATTATATTGCATAGTTTTCCACAGCTACTGCACCAACAGCAATTTTCATATTAATCATCACTATTATTACGTTTTTTCGTGGCTTTGGTCGCAATAGCACACATAAAATATATTATGTACAATGTACCTATGTATTAATAATTCTTGAATTAGCACAGGATGCGCGTGGTGAGTTGATTCAAACATATTATTATATATTGTAACGCCAGTCGAATACAATATTACAATATCATTAGTATTATTACATTGCGACAACAAGATGTCAAATAGCTAAACGTATAATATACACACCCATCGCAATGTTCGAAAATTGCAACGTTAAACGAAACTGCAAACACATATTTTAACACACTTGTTACTTCATACTTGGCGTACAATGCATACACCCAACACTCACGACTCGTCCAGTAATTTTAAAATATCAATTTCTTTATTATTATTCGATAAGGATACAAATAAGATACAAATACTTAAAGAAAGTATAATATAGAGGTACGTATGTATGCATTATTCAATATAATTCAAAACAATAAATTATCTGCTAAAATTATTAAAATATATTTTTTTTAAATGGCTGTTCCAAATTACAACTGAAACTAGAAGTTTTATTTCGTACTTCAACAGATGACGTATAAAATACAAAAATAGTCTGTTTATGTTTGAGAAATATAAAAAATAATACACATAAAATACACATTGTTATATTATGTGAAATAGATTTTTTTCATAAATCTTTGAACATTGAAAAGTGTATGAACGATTATTCTTTTACTCAAATATTTAACAAGAATGTCAAAACATATTGTCTATTAAAGAAAAAATAGGGATGAGTATTCTTGGTGAATCACTCTGTATACAATATATCCAGTTCGTACATAGTATTAGGTGTGTATTATCATGGGCACACTACATGATGGTAATGCGAACGTGATATTAAAGCACTACTATATATATATACAGGCACTTTTATTAGGCAATACACAATGTCGCTAATTTTTACCATTTAAAACTAATCATATATTTCTTCAATAGCCATCGGCTACATAATGTGCTTAGTATAATTTTATAATAATATGTGGATACAATTACAATATAATATAATCATGATGCGGCGGTCGTTGAGGTCGAAAATCGTAATTAAACGGCGTTTTGTCTTACGCGCAATCGAACACTCCCATGAATGCGCTGTGCAATTATCAAATACCAATTATTATTTATTAAATACCTAGGCTGCTACTATAGGCTGTCCGATTATTTTCCGAACTAACACCCGCCATTTCTCATAAATAAGTGGCGTGATGTATTTGTTTTGACTGACGATTCCAACGTCGACGCGTTCCGGGTGGAATAAAATGTCAGTTGCATCGCACTACCTTCCGGTGTTATTTGACTACGGGAAACACGATTTCGCCAGCGGTTATAAACAATATCGTGCATTACAACATTGTAGGTACACATTAAGCGAACAATAAAAATATAGAATACTGCAGACGGATTTCTGTTTTTTGTTTTGTTGCGTAGAACACGGGTTTTATTTTCGTTCTCCGTATTATATACTACTATATACTCGGAGGTACCACCACTGAAGGACGAGCACAAGTAATCTGCATGACTCAATAATACGATGTCTCTACAATTTGTTGATATCACTTTCAAGCCGATCAGATAATGCACTAGACAGTGCTGTGTCAAGTTGATACCAGCATATTAGTACATATTTTGTTTTATATTTAAATGAGTTATTATAGCAAATTCTAAAAATAGCATAATAATAAATCTATTAAACTCCTTTTAATATTTTTATATTAGTTACAACTTACAATATAGTCCTAGCATAATGTGCTGGTTCCAAATTGACAGACGTCACAATATGATAATTATGTACTACGATTCAACGATGATTTCTACACTTGTCTGAATAAAATTAAACATTGTATATTTTTTGTTTTTATACTCGTACTCTGTGTTACTAAAACAAATCATACAGTCTTGGAGCTTATATCATCATATTAAATTCTGTAATATGAGGTAGGTACATATTGTAACATGTGGCATTTCCAATTATTTCTCGTAACGTAATAATATATTACATTAATAAATTATTATTATACACAGCTCCGCGGCCGGTGTTCTGTACAGCTCAAGCCAACGCACCACCGTCACAACATGACACGATGATTGAGTTTAAGGATTTTGTTCGCTTTTAATGTAAAAAATAAGACCCCAGACTCAAGCGTAATGTATATAATATAAAATAATTAATTATCCATATATACGAGCACATATTAAAAATTAAAATACTATGCCTATAATAATTAATGTGGGAGTGCGTCTGTGTTATAGTGTGGTGTTAGGTCTTATATTGTAGGTATCCTTATCCCGTATAGTAATATATTTTATTAAATCGCTATGCGGGCTGCTTTCACAGTCTCATGTCCAATACGGTTTTCACCCGAAGGTCGAGCGGAATTTTTTGACAACGGGAAACATTTAAAAAATAAATTAAAAAAACAAACAACGGACGCCGGTTTACACTGTGGTTGTAATAATGACCGGCTGACGAATATATCAGGTACTGTATATATAAATGTGTATATTGTACGTACTATACACGCCGGTGGTGACGACTTTCGCTACCGCTCGTGAACACGAATTACTTATTATCAGTATTTACTCGGACCACCGATTACAGAAGCCAGCGGTAGGTACGCAACTACGTACGCCCGCGATAATCGCCGCAGCACGTCATAAACAAAACGAACTATGCATACCTATTATAACAAACTATATAATTATACTACAGATATACACCGTATATTAAAATATTATATTATTGTATAGCGTGTACCACGCGATCAATGTGTAATGCACAGAAATTATACACCTAACCATAAGCCAATATACATGGACGGAAATTCGGTAGGTACAACGGATGTTGGTAAACCTTATTCAAAATATCTTTACACAAACAACCATTTATCGGTGTTTAAAGGTATACCAAAATGAGCGATGAGTGTGTTTATACTCAATGGCTCAATCATGTACTATAGGTACCTGTCTGTTAAAGTCGGCATATCCGTTCTAGGGTTTTAATCCTCAAAAGAAATAGAAAGTAAAAATGTCAAATGGTTTGAAAGTGTTTTCGATTCCCCATTCCCACAAACAAACATTTGAGCTATAATATATTATGTGTATTGTAAATATAAAGGTGGCCAATAAAATGTTTTGTGAATCGTCCGTGCTCGTGAATAGAAAATTCAAGATTAGGTACACATATAATATAAATATACATTTATATATATATATATATAATGTATAGGTATGCTATATATGTTTCCCGTCAGGCAAAGGTGAAGTTTATACCACTGACTGTATTTCATATAGTAGTCTGTGATAAATGATAATAAAAGATGGGTAGGTAGATCCTCATAAAATTACGACAGCCGAGACTCGAAATACATTAATTGTTGCGACGGCGACCGCTCAACGTATATAACATAGATAACGAAAGACCTATACAAAAAGTGTAAGTAAAAGGGTAGACGAAAAACGAATTTCGGATACGTTTAAGTACTTCAGGTGGTTCAATTCGAAAACGCTTGACGAATGATATGTCCGGAATTATGAGGTTTTTGACGAATCCAGCGATATCCCTTTACTGCATATAAAATGTCGCTACCTATGTAATCTGCAGACGATATTGCGTTACGCCGTTACTTTTTGATTTCGGACAAGGGATTGCTTAGGTCGGCCTCATAATAGACAACAGAGCTCGTCGTAAGGTATAATATTATTACGGTCGCAACTCGTTTAACAAACAGTTTGGCAGCTTTTCGTGCGATAAATCACGCGGTACCGCAAAGTCGGTATGCGGTCGCCGTCGTATAGGTTATAACTGTGATTGGGCCTACGGCCGAACGGCTGGTCTTATTACGAAAGCGTCCGTCTGTCCGTGTACCTCTCGTTTAAGTTATATATATTAGTTTGCAGTGTTTGTACCTCGGCACGTAAAACACGAATAAATTATCGGCTGCAACGGGAAAATATCGGAAGAGAAGAAAAAAAAGTGACCATAAAGGCGGTCTTTCACCCGGTTCCGATGTATGCGCAAGTGTAATACACATATAATACCTATACCTATGCCGATTTATTATATTATCATTATTTTTTGTATTATTATTATACGTTTATAATATAAATCCGCGGAGACACGACCACGCGTCGCGTTTAGTGTGTACTGCACGCGTATATAAATAATAATACTACCTATGTAATAATAATGCCGGTATAAATTATGAATAATAAATTGCATCGGTGTTTCATTTGTGCAATATGCATGTGTATGTATATTTATGTACAGTACATATTATAATAATGTACCCGGCTGCAACAAGGAGCCAGCAAGTATAAATGTGCAAATGTATAAATTGTCACGATATAAATCGAAAACGCTCTCGTTAAAAAATTATAATACAGTAAAATTAGTACGTAATATATTCATATAAATATATAATACATGTGTATATTATAATATTATAAGTATATATTCAATAAGTATCGATTCTGATACATCGATTAATTATACATAATTGTCATGGAAAATAAGGTGTAGCGTATTATATTTTTATGCTTAAAATTGTTTTATAAAATATCATAATTGTATAGAAATTATAGATTGTATTTACCTAACCGGAAATGTTCGGTGATCGCCGATAAATGAAACTGTAAGGTTACATCTTCAACATTTCTTCAATAGGTATTTTAAACAAACATTGAATTGGATCAACGCATTGATGAACGTAAAACGTTACATGTTTGGATTTGTGTATTAGACACAAACATCTCAGGATATACAATCGGAAGTCAGATGGAAATTACTGTAAACACTTAATTAGATATTGCAATTCACAAACGGTTGAAGATAATCCAAATTATTGTTTGGATTGTTTGAAAGAATTTTCTAGAGTAATTGCGTCTAATTTACCATGGTTATGTTATGCAATAATGACATACATAAATAAATATTTGAATACATTTATTTTTACAGGACTACTATATTTTATGTATTCGGTTTAATATAATAATAATAACAATTTACATATTATATATTATTATTATTAGAATCAATCAAGGAATATGTAAGTATATTTGTCACCATCATATAGAGACATTTTCGATAAACCTACATTTTCCTTTAGCAACTGCATCGTAGAACTGGCAGAATCACCAAACTTGTGCGTATTCATTGTATAATTATTTATTTATTCTTCTTCATTCCTTCTCGTCCCTCGCATAAAATCCGACTTGCCGCTGGAATATTATTTTCGTATCGTCGACTGTTCGGTATTATAGTAATATTATTATTATTATTATGCTGCTCTAGGCCGTGGAAACACGATATTATCACCGATACAGTTTAATATCATTATCTGTGATGATGATATTATAATATTATTATTTATTACGCAACCGAGAAAATATTTACGGACGATTTTTACGACGACGCAACGCCGCTCTTGTATTACAATATAGACGCTTAAATTCGTATATGCCAACGAGTTGCCGGCCGGCCATTAAAACCATTCCGACGCGAACGCACTCTAATAATATGACAGACATGTGTTAAAAACTTGAAACGAATGTTGTCCATAAAGCCGTACAGCCATTAGCCATGATACGTTTATCGCGATTCATGTTGACGAATTTATTCCTACATAATAGACGGCACATTATACGCGATATCGCTGCACGTACACACCTCGCATGATATTTTACACCGACGTTGTTGTTTATTACCTGTTGGTAATATCTTCATATTAATAATTTTACTATTTTTTTTCTCGTTCACATTTTATACATAAATAGGTCTGGTGGTGTAGGTAAATAAATATCGGATTTCGTTTTGATTTGGTCGGCTTCGATAGCAGCATTCTTATATAATAATAATAATAATAACAGTGTTATCATAGCGTGAGTTTTTGTTCGTTGGCCGAATGATCTCAGACGCGGCATAAACGCACCGGTATACGGAGGTACCCCGAAAGTCACCGCAGAGGCAAAAAATAAACCACGCTACAGCAGTACAGTGTCCGCGAGTGGGATTCGTAACCGCGACGACCACTGTTGCAGACGTCTGGTGAACCACCCCCGCGGACTTATTATGTTCAACTCCGACGTTGTCGGTACAGCGTCGATGGGATACAGTGGGCGGCCAAGGAGATGTGATGTGATGACTGTTGGACGATAATGTATATGTATTACATGCCGCACTGTATATCATGCGGTCGCGCAAACATCAAACGATTGGATACGAGAGATGAAAACAGAAGAAAAAAAAGTTTTCAACCGTTTCGTGATAATTAAACGACGATAAAGTGTCGGTTGATTCATTGATGAAGCAAAAAAAAAGAAAAAACGTCAACGAACACAACTCGGCCTTTCTTTATGAACGCAAGCGTCGAAACGCAGCATCGTCGTTTCGTTCCCGGATATTACTCATTTCGGAGATCGTGACAATCGCGCACTAGCTCTGAAAAATGTACAATACTGTGTGTGAATTATATTTATATATATATATATTATAGAGTATAATATATGTATATTGTTCGCTATCGTCTGCACGCATTTTTGTACAAACAACGAGCTTCATACATAAAATGTAGGCATAATTTTTTTTTATACACATTTTTCATATAATGTATTTTTGAAATCTCCGCATTAGATAAGAGAGTAATTTATGCTGTTCGTTGATATTATTATAGCAGTCGGTCTCGGAAATTTTTTTCACTGTCTTGCGCGCGCGTGCGTTTATATAGTATCACACTTATTTACACCGAGTGCAGCGTGGAATGCTCTGCTGCAGAGAAGTGCATACCTGCGGCCAACCGAGAGGCCCTTCGGGCACTCTTGTTGGCCATATCATTATTATTATCATTATTATTACACGTACAAACTATAATATAACATTATTTTTATTATATATACAGAAAAGTAATCGATTACGTCGTTAAATTTAGTTTGTCGATTCGTTATGGCCGCGATTTGTTCGGTTACCGCCACGCACACCACACCGCGGGTGCAGAGTATAATATGTATAATATATAATATTGTGTTTGAATTCTTCACGGTTCGGGTCGTGTGACAAATTTCGGGCCGGCTTAAACCAACAACGTTGACCGCGTGGACAAACGACAATGATACAATAAAGTGGACAGCGTTGAACTATATAGGTATAGGTATTATGCTATACTTACCATCTACTGTCGGGAGCCCGGAGGTATCTATATTATATTATATGTACCTACATAACAATATAACACATACACGCTGTGCGGTGTGTATTATCCACCAGTATATCATAATAATATATATTATATTATTTTTCACGACGATAATATCCTTCCGAGGTGCGAGCCGCAGCATCCGGACGAAGTGGTATTCGGTGCGCTTGCGCAGCGGGAAGACAAATAATAATATTGTGTACGCCGCGACCGCGTCCCGCCGACGCCACGGCCGCCGCCGTCGGATCATTTATAAAACGCGCCGTCGAACCACCCACGTCCGAAGCTGTTGACTCCTGTCAAGGTCTGGGTCAAATTCCGATATATCGAATTAATCGGTTTGAATAACGATTGTTATCTTTTCGACAAGACAACACGCACACACGCACTCACCCGCCCGCCTGCTCACTCAGTCACTCACCGGTCGATGGTAATCGGTGAATTATGATGCTCCGGACGAGTTCTTTGTTTTTAACCGTCGTCATACAGACAAACACCGCTACACGGCGATGTGTGTAACCTATATTGTTCTATGCGTGTAAGGTGTTTTCAGTCAAATCTCTGGTGCGCGTCGGTGCGGCAAGTAGGTACTTCTATAATGTTATGAATAATATTGTACGAGTTCGTCGCCGAGCCAGGTGTCGTCCTTTACACACGAAATACACATCGCTTGTTTATAGTTGTACATAGGTACAATAATCATATAATAGCGCGTAGGCACCGCGATAGTGGATTTTCGGTTCGTTGGGTTACTTTTTTTATGCATATACTCCTCCCCCGGTGTCGGACAAAGGCCCTTTGACCAACAAAACACGTGGGTGTACAACTGAGACATTAGGGTATTGTAGTCGATTTCCGACGATTTCCCTATTCATCGACTTGATATTATTATATCGACCTACATCCTAGCAGCTGCGCAGTATACGCTTATTACATGTAGGTAAATATATATATATATATATAGGTAGGGTACAGATATAGTCCTCGTGCATACTGCGTACAGGGTGCCGCCACCGCCCCCTTATATGTTCTAAATAAGATGTGCAGTATAATATATGAACTGCACTATTGCTATGTAAGTGACCTTACCGAAAATGTCCTGTAAATTAAATGAACGTCCGGACGTCCCACCGAGGGTTAGTAGGTATAATGGAAAACGTGTTCGGTCATCTGCCGTCCAGATAAGGGTAAAAAAAACAAACTCGTTGACCACGTTCTATTTCTCTTTCGTCGGTTGACCCGCCCGCACACGTACGATACCGTCGCGGTGTAGATTATAATATTATTATTGAGTATATTGTTGTTATAATAATTCGTAGATTCTATGTATTCAGCATTGTAACAATATGTATAGGTATTGTATTATGATCTCCGTGCAGTGTGCGCTGCGTCATTGTCGTCGACACACTCTCGTTTATTCCTTCGTGGTTTGATTGTATTATAATTTATAATACTATTATATTGATGGCCGTCGCGCATCATAGAATGGATAGTATTTATCAAGTAGGTATATATTAATATATTATGCATAGGTTTATACAGGAACAATTTGTAATTGTCTCAGCAGAGCCAAATTACCTGGTCGAGGGCACCGTTGTGCCGTAGTTTAGTAAGACTTTGAGGAGTCCTTTGCAGACTATATAACATTAACCCAATAATCTTAACTACCTATTTAAAATAAATATTTTGATGAGTCTTACAAGTTACTTCCGTGTTTCCTCAACAAAATAATAGTCGTATCTATTTCCGGCAATCCAACAACCGATTATGGATACACAGGGTTTTATGTTACAAATGGTTTGGGCTTCGAAAATTGACTGTTTCTGGACGATCATCATGCTGTTCCGGTAAAGGCAAAGTGAATAATGATATAATATTTGTGCTAGCGAGTAGAGCTGATGGTATCGGGCATGACTCTATAATGCTCGCTTCTATAATATAGTCTATATTGGTAGATATTTTGATCTGAAATCCGTAACACCGGTATGCTGTCAATGCAATTGAATGTAAATGCTGTCCATTTAATCGTTATAAAAAAAATATTTTTTAACAGTTATAATATTATACGACACCAACAAAGTCAACTGTAGCTGTCGCGAATTTCCTCGGAATTAGGTATTTCCGAATACCTATTAGTGGTTAGCGAATCTCTGTCGATTCACAAATACACACGTGCACATCGCACATGGTAAAGTATAACGTGTGCAGTATTGTTAATTTATCAATGCCAAGGTCAGGCATGCAATCAAAAACCCATCGTAGACGACGACAACAACAACATCAACAACCACGATATAATAATATAATATTTACGGCCATATATGTAGGTAGGTACTAGCGAATATCAATCGAGGTGCCCCGAGCCATATATAATGATAATATGTATACGCACAATAATATATCGTGAGTTTGCAGGATGACGGCGACAGCGACTCGCAATTTTATTCTTTTGCGAATTTTCAGATGAACGGTTAGTCCCGTCTCCCGTGTACCCGGTAGTGCGGCCTCGGCATGATTTTTCGGACACTTATTATTATTTGTATAATGCCATCGATATTATTATTGTTGTTTTTGTTGTTGTTGTGGTGTGTTTCCGCGTTCCGCGATCTTTTTGTATTCGTTTTCTAGAGAATATTATTATATTATTGTCTACTCCATTACACGCTGAGGCAACCCGCAGTACATACCTATAATGTAGTATATTAAACAATATATACACACACATGTATATTATAACGTGTTGCTTGGCTATTGTTTAGTTTCGATATATACATACAATAATAATGTGTGTGTGTAGTATTGCTGCATAGAAATATTATTATACTGCACGTGTGTGTAAGCCAGTGGATTTAAGTCGTTAAACGCGTATAGCCTCTTGTAAACTGTAATCCCGAACTCGAGTACTCCGATGCGTTTTAACTTTTAAGTACGCACGCATTTCTAGTCACAAAACGCATAAAAAAAAATAATAATAATAATAATAACACTTATTATTACTTTTTTTTCCTCGAGAAAACCTTTTTCTCCGTCGATTCGAACATATAAAATTATCAAAGAATTTAATACGTTAACGGACATAAATTATGTATACATTACACGTTTTAACAACGACTGCTTCGACAGTTTATGCTACACGTATTTATAATTGTATACAATTAGACGTAAAATGTTATTCGAAAAATAATGCATCGGGTGTGTTGTAAAAAAACATACGGCACCACCCGACGAATGAATAACAATCAAATTCTCAATAGTGTACGTTTAAAAAATAAAAATTGATTTGAATTGTTTACTATAATAAGTATTATATTATTATTATACGCTATGACGTAAATATTGTAAGAACGCTGTTATTACAGATGGCATGTGCGCGCCTTAATTAAATTAACATACGTATTATATTATTATTATAATATACAAGTTTACAATATTACAACTATATATGGTTTTAAGTCCACCAAATGCATTTAAAATGTAAATACCGAATAAGTAGATGTCGACATGAGATTGTACATGAATACACGGCACTTGATAGGTATATGGTTTTGGCTAAACGACCAAACGACCGATTAAGTTAATTGTTAGAGAAAATCGTTTTGCTATGTAAACACACGACTAAACGTTAAGGAGGCGAAATAATTTATTTTAAAAAAATGATCTGGAGAAGATATTACACAGCGACTGGGTGTTGTGCGATTTGTTAAGTACATAATATCCAAATGTGTGTAGATGATGAGAGTGAGCAGACGGTGAGTCGTACGTAGATTGTCGATGTAGGTGTACATTATTGTCATATTGTCGTGTTTCACGCCCATGTGGCCGTAAAATAATATATTGTTGAACAAAGTTACTTCACACTGGCTTTTCGTACACCATTCCATAGAGCGTAGTATAGACGGTATTATAATTAAAGTCTTAAAAACGATTGCACATTTGCATAAAAGAGTATTAAGACAAACACAAGCGTTATTAAAGAATTTATTATTTATTTAAAATAAAAAAAAAAATTACTTTAGCTTCTAAGAAACGTTCGCTTTACCGCCCCTCAACTTTCCCCCCGTTTCACGGTATAAACATTTCAATAAATGAAATTGATTTAATGTGTGTAATCATCATATTATGGTACTGCATCATTGTAATATCCGTGATGATGAAAAAACGACGATCTGATGGTTATAATATTATGACAGCGTCGGGAGTCGGGAACGTCCGGTATTCTGCATCATCGTCAATTTTCGTCGAATCGTTATAAAATATATTATAATGATCGGGCCGCGCGTTGGTCGATTGCGCGCGCACTCTTATCACTTCGGCGGGCCGAGCGACGAGCAGCACGCCGTGCATAAACGACAATGGCGTTGCGTTGTTGTCACGGGTCGTTTTTATTATTATTATTGTTTCCGTTCCGGGCGCAAATATTGTAGCGATGATAATAATTATAATTAATCGGCCGAAAAAAAATAAACACCAACAACAGCGGTGGTTATGGTGCAACCGCCGCTGCGCCTTTATATTAACTCCTAGAAAGCCTTTAATATAAAAATAATAAAACAATCGAACGAGCGGAAATAATGTTAGCACACTTTATCGTGCAATGTTTCGCGGCGCCGAATAC
>PVMI01078783.1:0-11782 GCA_008528875.1 Aulacorthum solani
ATTTCACTTACTATGTTGTATTCCTATTAATACATCATTTATACGTACCATTGTACCAACTCACGCAGAACCGTCTAGACTTAAATATTTAATATATTCCTTCGTATGTGGTCCATAGTTGCAAATATAAACCTCGACCGATCCTTCAACTTTTTTTTCATTAGTAATACAGTTTTTGTATTTTATTACATTTATGAAATTTGGTGCCTTAATGGCTAGTAAATCTTATACCCGGGGAAGTACAGTTCGAAGCCAATTTGTTTAATTTTGCATTTTAAAGAGGGACTCCTTCTCACATGTATTGTGTGACCATCTTAAAACACCTTGATTTTAATGATGAAGTTCGTTTATTTACGTAAGCTGTAAATTGTAATAGTATAAGTATATTTACTTATGTAAGTCGTGTTAACTTCGTGTAATTAATGATAAAAGATACACGAGTACCTATTTATTATAAAATATTATTAAAGTTAATTTGATTTAATATCCGCAACGACACCCTCACACATGTATATGTTTTTTGTTGACATTTTTTGCTCATTAAAATATATAATAATATTAATATAAATGTGAGTATATATAATAACATTAATTCACCAATTTTGTGCCGAATTAAATGATTAGTGGTACGTATGTAAATTATATACTTAATAGTAAATTCTGAAAAAAACACCAACACAGTACCGAGTGATACTAACAGTATGCCTGCAACATGTTAACTATGATGGTGATGGCAACTGCAGGTATTTCATGATCACCCATCACGTGAATTTATTATTAGTACTTATATTGAGAGCGGAGACCTCTTACTTATAATGCAGCGGAAATAACAATATGACGTCTACAAGTTGTTCAATAGATCGCTTAAAATTGTAAACCGGACTTGACATACCTACAACAGTTGTATAGTTACTATACAAGTTTAATAATAATCTTTATAACACGATAAATTATGTATATGTTTATCCGTAAAGGTATAATCATTGTGATGACTGGTATGTGGTGAGTCACTACAATACTAAATCGACGATTTCATCAGTTAAACTGAAACACGTTGTAAAAATCAATAGACTTTTAGAATATATGGGTTTAATATGTGGAAAATTTGAAATCTCGTCGAGTTAACCTACAACCATTATGATAGGTAAACATACTTAGGTATACATAGTTACATCGCATCGGTGTTACTAGTGGGTGAAAAGGACAAGTAACACAGCTAATTGCAAATTATATAAAAGCTTGTATATTATATAGGTTTAATGTACCCAGTGATTTCATACATTTAGTAAGATTTTTATTTTAACATAGATATGTTTTTGAGCCATATTTTTTTTTCCTGACCGATTTGAAGCTGATACAGATGAATGATATATTATAATAAAATTACGTTATCAAAACAACACCGTTGATACATTTTTTTTTTAATCACATAATTCAGTTTTTCTTATTATTCAAATGTAGTTTGAGCTATAGGTATAGTACTTGCATAATTACATTAGTCATTATAACTAATCTTTATAAATAAATCTTTGCAGCATATATATCTATGATTCATTGTTTTTCCATGTAACGGAGAACATATCAGGTTTTTTGTTAATTAAACCTTAGAATTCTCTTATATAGGTACTTGGGAGTTGAGACACTGTGTCGAGTTTACGCCAACGATGATAATATGCTCTGGGGCCTTATGAATAACTGTGAATATAGCGTTGTATTTAGGTACACTTAAAAGTACCTATTCTGGAGTTAATCGTCTCGTAGTCCGTGTAATTTTTCAGTCTAACTGCAGATGTCAACGAACCGTGGAACTGTGGTTTACGCTATTATTTTAACACTGCATTTAGATTTTTCAACTAGGTTACCCTGTTATTTTTTTGAACTATATATTATGAACACTTGGCATACATTTTATAACGGTGTTAACCGATAGTTTATAGAAATAGACGTTATAATATAATATTGTAAATTTGTTCGTATCTATATAATATATTAGCGTGTGGGGAAACATTTTTATATCAAATATCCAAAAAACTAAAAACCTAGAACACACATCTCGTAAGTCACAATATCATTGAAAAATTCAAAACAAAATTATTGAGAAATTATTTTTAATAGTACATGGTACAAGTATATTATTTAATATTTTATGGAATTCTTACTTCGTGATTTTAATAAATATTATATTCTTTGCATTTGGTCTTATAATAATCCCAATTTGCACATAAAATCAAACATACATTTTATATGGTATAGCTACTTATTTTAAAGCTTTCGGTAATTGACCGCTCTGACTTTTTTTCTCATTAGTTAAATTATATATTATTAAACGTCATTATGCATTTACACTTGCATATTTTAGGCAACCCATAATTGTATAAATACTTGTATGTTGTTAATCAATGATTTGTGCCAATGGTTTTTTGTAACTACTAAAGTGAAATACAATACCGAAAAAAGATGGCATAAGAGGTCGATTTTTTTCATACAACTCTTGATACGGATTGTTCCACCTTTATTAACGAATTTACTTCTTGAATTTTTTTTTATCAATAACATAAATTGTTTCACACCTTTGCATTAATCTGTGGAGTATGGATGCTTGAGAAATTTTAAAGAAGACCAATTCGAAGTTTTCCTTTATTATTTTTCCAAAACCTTGTGACAAACTCATCGATTTATATTATTTCTCAATTCTTCAAAAATTTTACGTTGTTAAATATTCATTCTAGAACATCGCTGCATAAATTCTTTAAATCGCATGCTGTTTCTTTTGATATACTTATACCTACCAGTAAATTTCATTATATGTGAAAATTGAAATTCTCCAGACCAAAAATATACTATACTACTATAATAAATTTGAATTATGCTTAATACATCATTAATTCTGCCAATAATATCTACAAATACAGAAAAACTTAGTTTTGTTTTTTATCGAACTTGATATCATTTTTGGTGTACAACTTATTTCTTTACGAACTTTTTTTCTTTCTTTATTTGACTAGTTTTTCACATCCTCACCACACGTGTAGCAACTATAATATAATTATGTGATGACAAACTATTGCTCTTTTAAATATTTTACCATTGATTGTTCATTATAAAAACTAAATAAAATCCTCCAATTAATATTTTCAAAAAAATATTCATATAAACTACAACAAAAATATCACAACATTTTTAAATTATATAACTACCTATATAAGATGTTAAAAAACACAGCAATAATGAACTAACTATAAATTCAACTATGATATATTATATATATGTATATGTATAAACTATTTGTTATTCAGTGGTCGGTGCTGTACTGATAATATGCATAAGTGATTGTAATTATAACCATCATAATATAGATACAATTTATCGTAAATACGATCTTGACAACTGTAGATGTAGCCCTATACTAATCAATTGTATTATCTGGCCGATGTGATATTTTGGTTAACCTATAGTTTTATACATCTTAACCATTGCGGCTCGTTGAAAATCATGATTTTGCAATTTTTTTTTTTAAATAACTTATTTAAACGGAAAGGTTTCCGACCCCTGACTTATGCAGAAGTATCTTAGTATAGTTATGACTATAATTCTCTGGCGCCAAGCGATATTGGTTACAAAATCACAAAAATAATCTTGTTTTACAAATAATATTTTTTACATTTCTAAAAAATTCACTATCGATTCAATGACGAATAATATATACCTAATATTATACTTGATGTACATACTTAGGTGTACAGATAATGTCGTTATTTCTATTTTACAAATGTGATATGTATCGTTTAGTCACAACGGTTGTTGAGGCCATGCATTTATATTCCACCGTATAGTTGGCAAGCAGTACAACTATACACGAGTACACGACCCATAGTTTACGTGCAAAAAATTCCGCATTAGTCGAACGATCCAACGGTAAATTAACCGTATCGATATAATATAATAACCTGTTTGGAACTATGCAACCTCTTGTCTAATCTTATTTTTACGAACTTCGTCGATTATTATTATGCTTTATTAGTTATTGTATAATAAGACTTAAACTCAATGATGATCCGGTTTTTTAATCAAAATTAAAAATTGAAAATAATTGTTTTATCAGATACGATAGGTACGTGATTATGATTTATATTACTACGATGGACGATAGTGTTGAAATAGTCCAAATATATTTATTGGATTGTTTACTTTTATTATAGTTACAAATAATAATAAATAACGTACTCAAATCAATAACTAAAGAAACCAAATCATTACAGTATCAATAATATTCGTTTGCTTTATCATACCAAATCATGACTATTATAATCGGTATGTTGAGGGACGTGGACATGAATTCTTTCGGATATTATTAAAATATATATGACTACGTAATTGTGTTTTACAAAACATGGATAAAAAAAATTAAATCCAATTATTTTTACCCGAAGCAGAACTTTGTAACACATGCATAATATTACATAACACAATGGGAATGTTTCGACGGTTTCGCGTGCGCATCTTCCTTATGTCGGGAGTATAAAATATGTACCTATGATAACTATATTTCACATTCCTACATATTATTTAGAACGAAATAAAAAACGTTTTTCGCTGGTTATTTTCAGGGTTCATGTCATCGACGTCTGGCGCAGGCGGCCTCCAGGGTTCGTCGATCGAGGGTTTCATGAACGTACTTCCAGTGTTGGTGAACGCTTTCAGCGGTGGTCACAAACATTCCGACGATCCGGAAGTGGAGGATTTCGAAGAGCACGAGCGACATGCCAGAGCCTCGACCTTCCTGCCGCCCTTTCTGAGCAGCGCATACGTGTACTGGGAACATTTCAAAAACAGTGAGCTGGGCACGACCCTGTGGAAGAACAGCGGCCTCGGCAGCATCCTGAAGCTGTTCATCGACAAAGACGGTCATTTCCAGGTAGACAAGATATTCGAGTCCATGGAAAACTCGACGTTCAGACGCCGGTGGGTCAGGAGTCTGACCAGCTTCGTCGCCGAATGGATGAAACACGTATCAGACCCGAACACACAGGCCAGGTAATAACCGCATACCCGGTGCACGCGACCGACTGCTCGTACATACATTGTGCACATGCGTTTAAATATAGATATAATTTGTAATATAATCGTAGCGTGGGTATACAATAATATCATCATAACTCGACGAACACGCCTTGTTTGAAACGAACGGAACTGGTTTTGCTCGCAGAGTTCGTTGCCCACTGTTACCTCTATAATAATATACGACTACAGCGGTACATATTATTCATATTACAACAAAAAAAAATCGTCTTACGCGATAACGTGTGGCAGGTACCAAAACGTATAATAGGTATATTTTGTATATTAGTATAGCGTAAAATTTGATTATGAAAACGGAATTACCTATACATATATTGTTATCCTGAAAATATTCGCAGTTCATATTATTAATCTATGAGATGTATCTATTCTAAGAAATTATATAGTAACGTCGAATGGTAGTGTACCTATTACATCCTTCTAAATTATATACTTCGACGTTACTCGTCCTATTTTACGCCTACTTTTAGGTATTTCAATACATCGTAGGTTGATAATTGTACCTATGTAATGTAGGCTATTCGACAGTCATTACTTTACTACTATGTTCACAAACCATATTATCGAATATCAATACGAAATATTCTTTAAAAGATCCATTAACCGATTTTATAAAAATCAACTACAAAATCAACTTACCCAGTGAATATATTATTCACCTTATCTAAAATAAAATATATAACACTAACAATTAATACGTAATTATTTAGTATACGACCTTCACATTGCTATTTTTTACTAGCTGTATTTTACTTACTATAATATTATTCCAAATATGTGGTACAGGTACGTGTGCTAGCCGTGCGTAGGAAGTTTACAGTTATCCGTGTAAAATAAACAGTTGTTCTGATCTTAACCAACGCAAAATAGTTAGTATTCTTGGGTCAAGGTCATACGTGAAACGCTTTTGAAAATAATAGTACCTACAATAATATTTTTTCATCCTTAAATCACATGCAACATGAATAGAAAAACAATATTATAGTATGTCATATTTGTAGTAATGTTTATAATTTATATAATACCATCGGTAATACATATTATTTTACCGTGACATTGACAAAACTACGATGCCATGGAATAAAACGTTTAAGTACTGGTACTCGCTTTATTGAAGTATGTATACGGTTTTTGAACTACTGAACGTTTAAGTCGGACAATAATTAAGTTAATATAGGTACTCTATTTATTGCGCACCGTTTTAATTATGAATATGTGCGGGATTTCTGCAGTGTCTACGTATGTGAATATAAAATACATAAGATAATATATATTCCCATTACAGTTCATTGAACACTTATGGCGACCAAAAATAATGTAATGTTCTCGTCGCGGCCAAACAATTTAATAACATAAATTATCTCATACCTCCATAATATAAAACACATATACATATTATAACAACACCTCCACTCGCTCCGGTACATCTGAACATGCCTCTGTATACTATTATATACATAAACGTAACAACTAACTGGTTTTTTATTTATTTTTTTTACAAACATACGAGCTGCACCTCCTCGTTTCATTGGACTTCTATTACATTATACATAGTATCGTGTTATAATACGTAGTTTTAAAATATTAATAATATAACGCTGTGGAATTTATTGTAAAATACGCCTATGTAGACACTATAATATGTCAATGTCCGTACGTATGATTTTTTTTTCAAGGTGAAGCATAGCTGTAATGTATGATATTACATTATTATTATTAAGGATTCGAAAATTAATTGCGTTTTCCGACGTATTAACAGTTAGCTGAGTTTGTGCAGCACAAGTGCGACGACACTGCAGAGAAAATGTTATAGTCGCCAGCAGTAGAGCGTGGTGGCTTTTTTTTGAGCCAATTTGTTTTTCTACACTCCACGAAAGAGTACTATTAGTTATTACATATTATACGTCACACATATAATATAATATAATTGCAATGGTTCGTGAAACTGAAATTAAGGAAATTAAATATATTTTTAGGCGACCGATTAAATATTTACCAATAATATGCTCTGTTTATATAATATAATACACTACGCTCGGTTGCAGTACATATTTTTCTCGATATTATTGTTAATCAGACAATACGCGACAGTATACCTAATACCTATGTGCTTGTAAATAAAATAAGATTAACATCTTGGATTCACTCCCAACACCGATATTGTTATGTGTGCCGGTGATGATGTCTCCAGACATAGGCGGGTACTATATACGTACCTTTTATTTATGGCGTCAGTCCAGATCCATACAGTGATATGATGATATTATTTTATAGTGTCTACCTAAGTATGCCCACTTAGCTACTTATAATAAATTATACGATGTAAAAGCAGAGAATCAGAAAATGTTAAATGTATATAGTATAGTATGTTTATATGAATACAACACGGTTTTTGTTTAAAATTGCATTAGGTGCTTCGGGTTACTTGTTTAAGTACCTGTACATAACTATAATACCTATATAACGTCATGCTTTACAGATATTTGTCGACGACACAATTCATCATGAATGGGTTCTTAAAGTCTCAAGGTTATTCTAAAGCGGCCCAGTTCGACTCAGCACGGCCGGCAGAATCGCTGAGCTTCCTTGCCGACGCGGTGTTTAAACGACAGTTTGGACTCAAAGTCAATTCCGCCACGTACATCAAACCAGCGATAGCATACTTGCAAGTACGTACAGCACGTTTCATGAGTCGCGGTTAGACAAATGTTATGAGACGTCGTAATACGTGTTTATATGTGTATGTTCGCTTGTTCGTGTAGGATGTGTTTAGGTTGGGCCAAAGCAAAGGGTTGAGCTTGCAGCATTTAACTTCCAAGGAAATCGAAGAGAAACTATCGGAGCTGTTGAATCACGAGCTAATTGACCCGATACTCAGGGTGTGGAGGGTGTACAGGTTCGTGGGTAAGAAACCAGAATGTGATCGTTACTTAGTGTGCAGCATCAATCGCAAAGGCCAATATCCGGATAGCAAAACTGGACTCAAACCAGGTGTCACAAAACTGTCCAGGTATGTGTTAGCTAAACATATATTTTAAACACATAGAGCATAAAATGGTCCATAAATTATTATCCATTATTCATTATTATCGAGCTATTACAACACTTCAGCATAATATTTTTATTTAAATAATATTAAAAGTTTTTTCTATACCCCTACTATAGCTTAAAGATATGCAAGGAATAATCAACAAGTTGCCTATATATATATTGCAAATTTATTTAAATATTATATTATATATCTAACACCTACGTATCCTTATCATTGATTATAAAATATAAATACAGTGATAATAATCAATGGACAACCTGCTATGGTAGGTATTATTTAATACCCATTTGGGTTATAAAGCAAATGTATAAAATAATAACACGTTATAAATATATAATGTTTAATTCCATGTATGAGAAGTGTTGACCTATGTCAAATATGATAGAATTTGCAATCAAATTATAAAACTAATTATGGCTGTTGTATTTGTTGATTTAAAGATAAGAAGTTACGTGTATATAATGTCACACAGCATTTTAAACAGATATTACTATTAAAACGTTATTTAAAATACTTATTATTTTCCTTTCGCTGTCCGGGATAGTTAATACAATTAATATAGATTAAATAATAACTTCCAAATTATTGCTCATTTACAACTTCTATTTTGTTTAACAGTTTAATCGCTTCGTGGTTCCTGTCCGGAAAAACGGGAACTCCCTTCTGGAAACTTTACAACGCTGCAACCGAAGATCACAACTGTTCGGTAAGTTATTATTTTATCGGTGAAATATAGATTTTTATTTTTATCACCAATATTAATTTCATGTGTTGTTTAGACTAAATATTCGGCCAATTGTCAAGAATTCCACGAAGAAGATTTGAAAGCCACGACTGAATATTTCCACAACGAACTCTAAAAGTGTTAAAATAAGCAAAAACAAAAAACTATCAATAATTGCGGATATACATAATATGCATAATTTCAAAGGCTGTTTCATCAATTTCGGTTTTTGAACATTTTATAATTCATATAATATGTATTTTAACTCTAGACGGGGTGTACACTAGGTACTCGGGTACTTAAACCTAGTTTAAGCCACCATTGATATACTACCTTAATTTTGTTTTACAATCTTTTTTTATATATACATGTATTATGTTTACATTTACTAAATTATTTTTAGCATACAATTTACTGTTAGGTAGCTAATGTTTTTTGCAGAACAAAACTGCAATTCACTTTATATATAGGTATTTTACCATCCCGACATATTTTAATAGGGGACCTTATGGAAGTGCAGATGGAACTTAAATGATACATTTTATAATAAAGTTCCATGAAATAATTATGTCTTTCGGACTAGATCCAAGTACCGTTTGTATTGATAATACACCGTCCTAATGGCAAAAAAAGCTAACACAATATTATATTATCGATAAAGTGTATATTGGTACACCAATTAATGGCTTCATAGAATATTTAATTGATATTGTAATTCGTTTTATACAGTACATGATTAAATTATTTGTGTACCGTTGTTTTTGACGTTTTGTGCAACATAAAGAGATAAATATAATAGGTAGGTACTTGCTAAATTAACATTTTTTTTTGATTCTATAGTGATGCACTCGTCTTCAATGACGATCCTAACAATTTTATCACGAACTATAAAATGAATACTAATCGTTAATAAGCGATTTACGAATTAATCTAATATACGCGGTCAACTCTTTCGTTATAATTTTGAATGTGTTTTAAAAACGAGCACTCTGACATCCACTTTAATACAAATGTACCTATCTGCCTAAACTTTTCCTACTTATTAGTTATTATAGGAAATGCAAATAATATGACGAACCCATTGTGTTGTTATTTTGAGATAAAATATCAGGTACCTACCTATACCGATGCAACATCTTTGTGAAATGTTAAAATAAATCAAATTCTAGTAATTAATATTGTTTTGATGTTTTACCAAGATTTATTAACTTCAGAGAAGTTAAATAATTATTTAATTTTAATCATAAAACATTAGTCTTTCATCAGTAACATATTCAGTTAAAAGAGTTGTAGGTAGTATAGGTACACATAGTAATAGATTATTTTATAATTTAATTAACATAATATTATATTGTATAGTATATAGCATGGATATAAGCAAAACGTATATTTTAAATATATTATATATATTATTTTTTTATATTTATTTTACATGTTTAAAAAAATATTATGATAATAAAATATTACACTAATTATTAATTCTTTCATACACCTATAAAACAAACTATAGTAATTAGTGTGAAAAATATTCATTAAATTAATATCATTACTTCTTTTTTACATTTTGACTGATCCATTCCAATCCTTCCTAAAAAAAAATTAAGAAATAATAATCATAATCATATAACACTAAAACAGATTATGTTGTAGGTAATATATTTTTATACATTATTATATTATGGTCTAAAATTGTAGGCGCATATAGGGGAGGGAGGATTAAAAGGGCTCAGTTTCTCAAAACTTTAAATGAGCCACTTCAGTTTGTTGTGTCTTTTTATGTATCTATTGTTATATTTTATTGAAAATTGCCTTAATATGTAATATGTATCGTCAACTTCACTCAAAAAAAATTTTTCCACTATACACAGAATATAAACTTTGACGAAATATTTCTATTGAAAATCAAACTATTTTAAATAATTAATGCACCAAAACTTTGTCTCTAGAGAACATTCTGACAACGTTATTAAAATATTATTGTGATATACTATATTCTATAAAAAATTTTTATATTGTAGATAGTTGGACTAAAATATCACAAACGTCCTAACTATTAATAGAATTTAATATTTATACTATAGTATTAGTATTAAGCCTTTGGTATCTTCAGATTAAATAAATCGAGTCCATACCTACGTAACGCTTATATTATAGAGAAGTTTTAAGCCCCTCGACTCATCAATTTGATTTTGACTTATGATTAAAATGTATCTTCATCTTGATAGGTGCTATTGTTAATATAACTTATAAAATAAACTAAATTCAGATATTAGTGTATTAAAATAAGGCTGGTAAATAATCAAAATGTGCATGGCTAATCCAAATATATGTTTTGCTAATGATTGAGCTCACACGTCACACATATATTATACTAAGCTTTCACATTATTACTATAAAAAAGCTAAAATGTAACGGACTAATAAATAAAGGCCAGACTGTCCCTAGTGGAAATCGGACAATCTCCATAAAATCATTGTCACTGACAAAAAAAGAACGATCTGTATAATTCGATCACGGATTAAGAAACAAACAAGTTTTTACAACGGTAAAACGTAGGCACGTAGAGCGTGTGGCTTTCTTATTGCCGCCCGAGAAATGATATTGTTGAAAAAGGTCTTTGCCACCGGAGAGAAATTTAGTTCCCGGAAGCACAAGAAATTTTTGATAAAACCCCCTGCAACTCTCTAGTATCTAGTAGCATAACCGTATCATCCCTTTAGCCAATGCATGAGCACCAGTCGTCTCAGTTACAACCTCCCAATACCGAATCCTGTGAGGGACAACTGGACTTCTTTTAATGGGCAGTATAACATTGTGTTTTGTTATTTAGATCCAAGTAATTTTAGTAATAACATTGTATCACCCAATACTGTTACAGAATAGCTGCGAGTCAGGTAAGATTTTTATGATACAATCTCTATTAATTA
>PVMI01078825.1:0-10128 GCA_008528875.1 Aulacorthum solani
CAGAGACAACACATGCGGATATGACGGCTTCTTATAAATTATAATAGAAACAAATTATTGCTCGTGTGATAGCCAAAATAATGTTTGAATAACAAAAAATTTAATAGTTGTAATTTTGTTGATGTTAAATTACCATAAAATAATAGTTTACAACATATAATTAAATTATTATTTAAAGAATAATAACCAGTTGTATATATTGTGTGTCCTTCATTGCATATTATGTTTAATAATGTAAACATGTATGTAGGGCCAGCAGAAGACCCAAATCGCATTTCACCATGACCAAGGGATGACCCTAGACCAATATGACTTCAGTGACTTCACTAAGTTTATTATATCACGAGCGATGCGACTTTTGAGCACGATATGGAATACGTGGTGCGAACAGCGAACACGATTCGCGAGTTCTGTTTGGATTTCACAAAGCAGTATTATAGCCACACCGAGTCGGTATTTTGTAGGCACTAGTCACATATTATTATCATTGTCCCCGTGGCCTATCATGGATGTCATGATGGGTTGGTGAATCGTGCAGTTGTTTATTTTTTCGATTTTCGAGCAACGAACGATACATAATGTCTACGTGTTGCAATAATCAATAATCATCGATTGTTGATATATAATATGTATAAATATATCATAAATTGTTATTATTTTAATAATATGTCTTGTTAGAGTGCGGTGCAACGGTGATCGGTGTGCCACAAAAATATAATTTCCGTTTTAATGTCTTTTGGTTTGTTTTGGGTCACACGATTGAGTGAACTTCTAACCGTTGTCGACCAAATATCGCAACCTTTCATAAAATTCACATTTTTATGGATCAATATTGTTTATGCATACGCATACGAAAACAATTGAGTGACACATTTTTAGAACAACAAAAAAACATATTAGCCATTACTCATTAGGACCGTTTAATATTGTTGTAATTGTCTTGTCATGTAATCTGTTCCCGAATTGTTACGGTATAGACTACACAACCTACGTGCATAATGGATTGCATCATCGTCGGCGTAATTATTCGCATTAAAACATCCGTCAACAGTCATCAAATATTTTACACTTGATTTACAATTTACAGTCGTTATTCCGGGTAATCGTGTGAAAATATTATAAAAATTATTTGATATGAATATTCCATTGATTATTATACGACAGTTACTGTTTGTACTAACGTTTTAAAATTGAAAATTATTTTTGTTTTATTCTGACGATAGGGAAACAGTGACAAGGTTTAGTTATTCCTTATTACTTATTACAGTCGAGTCTCGAAACTTATATTGTAATATATGTACTAATATGAACCAAAAAATATACAAGTAGAATTTATTTTTGGAGTTATTAAATGTTTGAATTTTTATTTCGAGTAAACAAGACTAGACTGTATTTATTTAACTAAATGTGATTGATCAGCTTAAAATGAGAAATGAGGTGCATAACTGCATTAAGTATACAGAAAAATATTTAAATTATTAATAAAAAAGAGTGTGGTATTTCAGAATTTTAAACAAAAATAATCTTTACATTACTCTACAGCCTGCCAAATGCTGATATTTATTAATCTTGAATTATTTTGTGATTCTTGTTTCCTTGGGTTGAAAAGCCTAAATGACAAAATATAATAAAAAATATACAATTTTCGTGAGCTAAAATTAAATTCACACGTGCATCACTTCATATCAACATATGGAGGTTGAAAAAATCTTTAAGCACTCACTGAGTCTCTAGAAATCTATGATGTACTAAGGTCAAGTCATTTAGAAGTTACACAATTATAAAAGACGCACATAGGAATTATATTATACATAAATATATAAAGATAAGTATGTCCATAGGCATTATTAAATATTAATTGTGTAACCTGCTTTATATTTTGTGTTAGAAAGTATATACATAGCCAGAAACTCTATGAGAAATTTATTGAATTTCATAATCATTGATATGGATAGAACATTCCTCAAAGTGCATTTGGTTTATTTTCCAAGGTGAGTAATCTTTTTTTATACATAGTTTATTTGAAAATATGCAATCTATACAAATAGCTTAACAATAATAGGTAAGATATGTGTTAAGGGGATTGAACCTAGCTAGAGTTATTTGAATTAAAAAAATCACCCAATGGAAAAAGTAAAAATTATCCTGGAGCAGTGGAACGAAGTTAGTTTTTTAGGCATAGGATTCAGACTTAATAGGGTGGGTACTCTGCAGATAGGTATGTAGGTATCTATAAAGATGAAAAATGGTAGTAAATTGTTCATTATTAACAATTGATGTGAAATTTTAGACAAAATATCAAAGTTTATAATAAAGTATTTGCACATGCTTCTTTTAAAGTTCAGAATGCTGATACAACGTTGAGTGGCGGTATTTCAACTATGTAAAAGTTAAGACTATTCAGAAGGAAAAACAAAAAAGAAGGGGGTTGGTAAGCAAAATGAGAAGGTGGCAAAGCACCCTAGTTAAAAATCATAAATAAGTTAAAATTAATAAGATGCATTAATAGTATGAAACAATATATAAAACAACATCATTTTTATTGAGCAAATAATACAAGAAATATTTGGTTTATGAAAAATAGATACTTTGTTGTTCTTGTTTCCACTTGGTGTACATATTTTTAGGAATTTTATTCATACTATTTAATTTTTCAATAAAACTGTTTCGTAACTGATCATCTACCAATTGGGTATTCATCAAGGTTTTAAGGAATGTACCAATAAAATATTTGTTTCTAAAAACACATGCTTCTAAGACAACTCGCATTACTTGACCAGTTGATTTGAAGGATTCGAGCACTTTGACAATGTCTGCCTCATGACGGTTCTGAAATATAGCATAATAAGATTTAATATTATTATTCATTACATTAACACAATCAACAAATTGTCTCTATGCTCTATCTATAATACACATTGAAGATCTAACATGAAATAAGATAACTAGCATTGAAACAAACTATAAGAACAATCAATACATCAAATGATTGTTTGATATCATAGATTAGAATATTTTAGTAAGTTAATTTAGTTAATATGTAGTTTTGAACCATGGTGTATATAAATGTTGAACATAGTTTAAAAAATATAACTCATTCAAATTTTTTTTATTATGATGAAAACAAATTAATGAAGAAATATAGATAATGTTCTACTTAATCATAGATTTTATAGTAGTGTCGGCTCTAGTGTTGAACTTGAACCCATGATTAATACATTTGTCAACAATTACTTACAAAGAAACAATAACCATTCACTCAAATTAAATATTTGTAATAAAATGTAGAAATATATTTTATCATGTAATCCTGCTATAGAATTATGACAATAAATGATAATCAAGATATTTTTAATAAAGTATTAATTTAACTATAAATTAAATTAGTTAAGATGAAAGCAATATAGTTATTAACTAACAATATTTTTGTCACAGTGACTCAGTGCAAATAAAAAATTAACAACATACAAGTATAAAACCATAGTTTGTACTAAACAAATGAGTTCATCACAAAAGATTGTGATTTTATAACGGGAAATTTTTTTAATAATCAAAACTGTACAGAAACCTTTTTCATTTTATTATTATTGCTTAACCTAACCTAAACAACTAGTTCATTTCAATAAGTTATTGGTACTGAATACAGATATTTGAGAAGTCAAATACATATTACTTCAAAATTATATATTTATAATTTAGTAATTTATTGTTTCTTATTTAGTATTAAATAAATAATAAGCTACAATTTATTTTACCTGACAATCATCATAATTTTTAAACAACCCCATGTAATCTTCTCCATGGTTTATTTTAATTAGTTGGGCCTGGGCTTTTTTGACATAATCAGACTGTATATCTCCACAAGATTCTGTTAGTTTAGGTTGCTGGAAAATGATAACATATTAATACAAACACATACTAGGAATAACCATACTCTATACATCATTTATCTAATTACAGTATTAATATGGGCTGCTAAAGCTGCAGGTAAATCGATGGGTAATAGTTCAGTGAGCAAAGAGTAGAATACTTTAGCAGTATCTACATTTGGTTTATACAAACTGTACCATCTGCTGTATTCTGACCAAAGACCGATTTCCAAACAACATTGACGAAAAATTAATAAAGCCGCCTTTTGCAATAAGAAACTTTTTTCAGTTGTTGATTCAGACAATGTTTGATTGAAAAATTCTTCTAATTTCACTGCAATTAAGTAAAATATTTAAAATTAATAAATTAATTTTTGCACTGTAAGTTTATAAAAAAAAAACAAATACATTTTAACATATGACATAGATGAGATTTTGTTTTAACAAAAGTAGAAATTAAAGACAATATCAACTTCCAATTGGCTTTTTCTGCATGCTGAGTTAAGACATTCTGAATCAATACGTATAAAACATCTTCATCAATTTCATCTAGAAACTGAAATAATATTAATTATAAACATCAATTTATAAATTAAGTAACTAATTTTTATGACTGATTAAAAGTAATGAAAAAACTTACCATTTTAAGCATGTTGTACACAGAATCAGGTGTTTTATACAATCTATATTGTTCATACGCAGTATTCAAATGGAAATCAGCATCAGCAATAAGCATGTTTTTTAACATTATTTTGAATATTTTTTGAATAGTCGATTTTGTTAAAAAAGGGGAATATTTAAGATTTTTCAAATAGACCCATCCATCATGATTTCTTATGATTATTAAACTTGACTGTTAAATATGAAGAAATAAATCTATAAATGTAAATTAATATCATTAGCTATACACTGGTGCAAGGCTATATCTAGAGACCTTTCAACATTTTTTAGATACAGAATCTTTTTTGTGAATTTTAAGAAAAATATTAAAACTGATATTAAGTAATGAATATTGTCATTTTGACAATTACATACAATATATTATACATGTATATGGTATAAATATGTACTTATTAGACCCTTCCCTCCCAAAAAAGTATGCCTAGATATTGCCTTGTATTGATGTATGTTGCATTTAAAATCAGTACTTGAGTTAAAAACTGTTGAATAATCTGTATGTGTTGATCAAATATATGATTAGGTTCTCCAGACAATAAAATTAATAGACTTCCCAATAAGTCTGTCAAAATTTCTTGACATAGCTTTTCTTCAGATTCAGACATACACAGCAGAGTTTTAACTATACAATCAATACTCCACTTATAACTGAAACAAATTGATATAACATGAAAAAAGTAAAAATATTTAGTAAATATTCTACTGACCATGTTATAAATTCTGCAAAGTCAATAATTTGTTTTGTATGTAGTCGCCAAATTATTTCAATGGAATATTTATTCTCCTGAAATTTTAGTATTTAAGATTTTGTAATAATTCAAAAATAGAAAAATGTATACCTGTAGCCCCAAAATAGTCTTAAGTAAATTTGAATTAATATCTTCTTCAGATAATTCATTGATCAAATTTTCAAAAGTTCTTCTATCTTTTTCATTTAACAACATACTCATGTCTTTGTTTCTTATAAATAATTCATTTAATTCTTCTACCTTGTTAAATAAAATCATTTTGGCACCTAAAATAAGTATCAATCAATAATATAATATTAAATGATACATTTTATAATATGAATCAATATTGAAGTGTATACATTTTTTTGTTAATTTATTTTGTCAATACAATCATAAGGGAAGTGTATTTTTTTCATAAATGTACCAATTATTTGAAATTATAAGCTACCTAGTGTCTATAATTTCAATGATGGTTACAAAATTGTACGAATCCATACGTATAGCCCTATAGATACAATACAAAAATATTATTCAAGCATTGAGTCGTTAAATTAAATACAATTTTCATTAATTATTTGATGCACATTTGATTAATCAAAATGTATTGACTACTATTAATAAAACTGAATTATTGAATAATACAAGTGATAAATGCATCTTAAATGAACAGTAGTGAAGAGTAATTCCTATACATCTAAGTTCTAATGTTTGACACCGAAAACCCTAAAAAATATGTTGGCAGCCTGGTTAAAAAAAAAATTAATATGAGTGATATTTAATCAAGTTTGTTATACATTTATACTTGTTATTACTTGTATGTTAGCACTTAGCTTTGTATGTAAGTAAAAACAAATAAAACCTATACTTTTATTTAGTTATCAATACATTTATATACACTTAAAATATTAATGAACATGATGATATCATAAATAAATTAGATACATTTAGACAATTAAGGCACGTTGATTTCTTCCAAGAAAATGTTTAATAATGATTGATGAAATAATAAGAGGCATGTTTGAACTATTAATTCCATACACCATATCAATAAATATGATGAAGTTATATATATATAAATGTACATCAGAAGTCTATAAAAATGAACATTATAACATCAGTACTGTGCATACAAAACTATTTATAATTATTTAGTAGTATTAAATACTAATGATGAAATACATATGTATTATCTAATATTAGTAATACATACATTATTATAGTCTGTAGTGTTTTAATTATGTATACAGGGTGATCCACCAGCATGCTTATATCCCTTTTTTTCTTCAATGATGCAGTTTTCAAAATCTGACTTTTGGAATTTTAAATATACCTAAAGACCATATTTTCAAATTCTTGAGATTTTTTGTGTTGCCAGACACTTGTGTGACCTACAAGTCACAACTTAATGAGGGAGCGTGGCTATACAAACTTCTGTTTTTAAATTGAGAACCTGAATTTTTTCTACAAAATAATTTTCCCGAAAATATTTACACATCATAATCAATATTTGAACAAGTAGTTGTTGAGTTATTTAACTGTAGGTACTAAGGATAAAAGATCCGTGGTCCATGGTGAGAGTAGCTGAATGCATTGATTTTATTATGGTGTTTGTTTTTTGTGCCTGTAATCACCATTTGCGACACCAAAAATGCTTTGATTTTCTCCAACGGTATTTTTTCTGATAGAAAAGTGAATCTAGTTAATATTTTGAGATGTCAGAAGTAAAAACTCTCCAATCGTTTTCAAAAGCATCAGGAAAAACTGAGATGAAAATAGGTTTTTGGTATAACTCTAAAAAAAATGTCTATAAAAACATAAAATTTAATTCAATGTTTATATTCAAATTTTCAAAATATTTTGACTCATGTTAAATTATTTACATGAAATATGGAATATTGCATATACAATTTTTGATTATTATTAGTTTTTTTAAAATATAAGACGATAAACTTGAACATTTAATACAAGATTCCCCTTAAGTTTTCCAACATTTTAACAAAATGTTTGAAAAGAGTTTTATTTGCAGTTTAAGTTCAAATTTGGAAGAAATTACATATTAAAATCAAAAATAACACATTTAGTTATTTTGATGTAGTTTAAAAATATTATTTTTGGTTACTTGCAACTTTTAGAGTATACAATTATATTTTATATACAAAATTAAGTTTATGTAATTTTTTGGGGGAAAAATTAATTTACTGTATAGACTATATATGTATCCTACTAATGCCTATTACATTCAAATAAATTACTTAAATCACAATAATATTATCATAATATATATATATATATTTGGTAATATTGAAGGGCGACAGACCATCTTTCATTTTACAATAATTTTTTATCATTGAATTCAAATTTACCACATCCATTAATGATTCTCTAGACACTTAATGTTCAGTTACCCATTTACATTACCACTAAAAAACAATTATTGAAAAATTGGTTTTGTTGATCGATAATGTAAAAAATGGATTTATAAAAATTTGAAAGTATGTATAAATTTTTTTTTTCTATGTTTTCAAATACATATTTTAAATACTGTTCAAAATAAGTATCCGTGTTTGTATTTGAATAGTTTTCAAAAAGTATCTTTTACAAGATTGCATATTATACTCTAGAATCCAGTGAGAGAAGACCCAGCTGTCCGAAAAAAATTGGTTCTTATGCATACCTCCACGCTTCACCTGCCATAGTTAAACCAGTCTCAATGGCATGGAGTCACAAAGTGAAGCGCAGAATTGGTTGGGTAGACTTTAATTATATTTTTTAGTTACATTTTACCTTATATAATATATTAGCTTCTTTTGTGAGCTTTACGTGATATCTTTTTCTATTTCTGTTTCTATTTCCTCTAATGATGGTAGTCCTGGAGGTGTTTGTATTTTTATTCACTAAAATAATTGTTTAAATTAATTATTAGATTTAAGTGTAATCATACAAGATAATATTTATAGTTTCAGTTGAAGAGCAAGATTTATGTATCTTATTTTGAAGGTAAATGATATTAAAATTAAATGTGTGATTGAATTATAATTTTGTAAATATGAGTTGAGTGATATTGAGTAAGTAATTAATACTTCTTATATTATATATAGATATTATCTAATTATTGGTTTTTATAATAATTTTAAAGAGAAGCAGCAAAAACAAAAAATTGTCAGCATTTAAAATGAACAGCTATGACAAACTTATACTTTATTAATAACTCATGAATTTATTACTTGAGTTAATTTAATCTATAAATATTATAATATAAGCTATAACAATATATATGTATGACAAAATTGGCAAAATTATGATTGTCAACTGAAATGACTGGTCTTATTGAATGCAAATCATTTTTGATTTCTTTACAATATGTATGACAAAATTGGCAAAATTATGATTGTCAACTGAAATGACTGGTCTTATTGAATGCAAATCATTTTTGATTTCTTTACAATAAGGAATTCAACGAAATTATATTTTTTATACATTTTTGCTATCATAATATTACAAATACATACATACTACTATACATAAAGATATATGATATGCTCCTCAATTTTATTTTTATGTTGTTTTCTATGTACTTTAAAGATAACTAACAATTTAAAACAATAAATACCAAAAATTATTGATAGTGAGTAAAATGGATAGTAATTAGTAGTTAATATTGGGTAAGTTCCTCATAAAAAGTAACTAACTATCATTACTAAAAGATTTGGTTAAAAACAATTTTTTTACCTTTAAGTTTGACAGTTGGTCAGTTCATACTAATATTAAAGTTAACAACACAAAATTGAAACTGATAAAAGCAAATATGCTATGTTGTATCTTGTACATATGTAGCACAAAACATCCTTAATACTTATTGACTTACCATTATAACTTTAAAATTTTCATTTCTCTTACCAAACCACTGTTCACTGTCTTCAAGCGCTCTAGAACAAAAAATTTAGATGGTTAATTTTGCCAAAAAATTATTAGCTGGCCAGTATTTTTTTGTTACACTTACACAATGGTATTTTCAAAATAAACTCAAAATGCTGACACTAAAGATAAAGTTAGTCATTTCAATACAATTATTGAAAAAGTGCTTCACAGTTTTTAAGTAGTGGAAGTTAAAAACAATATTATATTTTCTTTACTACAATAATTCACAAATATGAATTACAAAATAAATGTCAACTTTTCGTATTTTTATACAGGTAAATAAAAGTAAAACATAATCAATCTTTAAAAAGTTATAAGGGTAGGAAATGATAGCAAACACACTGGAAATGATAACAATATTTATCTATATTATCTTTTTAAGAGGACGCCATACCCACATGCTTTGTCTCTGTCTTATAAACGCATAACATAGCAAATTGTACATTCTGAATAATTAATTTAACTATGTTATGTTTAATCTTAGAATGAATTGACCTATTATAAAATTTAGAAGTAAGAAAATTATCTAGATAACGACACAGAATATTTTTTATATTTCAATTTTAAAGCAAGTTATGAGCATTTTAATATGTACAATTAATTTACTATTTTAAATGATCATAACTCGCCTTAAATTTGAAATATAAAAAAAAATCATAAGTAATTGTCTAGATAATTTACTTACTTCTAAATTTGATAATAGGTCAATTCATTCTAAGATTAAAAATAAAATTGTAATTACTCAAATGGAAGAATGTACAATTTGCTACTTTATGCGCTTCTAAGACAGAGACTAAGCATACAGGTTGGCGTCTTCTTAAGAGGATGGTAGACCAATATTTATTTTCTGTCGAAGACCCACGTCCAACATGGAAAACACGCTACAACTTAAATTGTTTTTTTTTTTGATTTTTGGATAATCTTAGAGTAAA
>PVMI01078829.1:0-10303 GCA_008528875.1 Aulacorthum solani
AAATATTCATAAAAAAAAAAAATATATACGAATTATGTAATTATACTGATTGATAAGTAAAACTCGACAAACTTGATCATTTAGATAAAGGCAATGGTTCAATATTGCGAACTCCCAAAAATAAAGCATTGTTTAAAGTCCAAAGAAAGTAATTATATCACTAAAAAGTGGTGATAGGTACTGCCGATATTAATAAGAACCTACAACTAGATTAGTTGTTAATTTCGTCAGGTAAATAATTTAACTAAAATCTCTATTAATACTATAAAGTATAAATATACTATAATATTGGAACGTTAATAGTTCACCACATTAATTTTTTCTTTTTACCTAATTATTATAATATGAACCCGACTTTTTTAGGCTTCAGACTTTTACCACAGACTTTATGGTACCTAGTCTACTGGTTAAATTGATAGTATTATACATTTATAATAAACATACGAGTTATATACTAACATTTAATTTATATTAACTTATGCAATTTTATAGGTAATTAATATCTATGTTATAATTGTATACATAACATTATCTAATATTATATAATTAAGAATAGTTATTATGATAGCTATTTTATTTAGACGGATTTAAATTTTTGAAATGCTCGTAAAAATATTATTTGTTAAAGGTATATTACTAAATGTATAGTTTATTGTAATTTATAATTATGTGTTAACTGTTCATTTTAAACTAGAATATAATATTCATGTTTATCTCTATCCGGGAATATTTAAATACTTCATCAATTTATTTAAAAAATATACATAATTTGAATGAGAAATTTCGAAATATGCAAAAATATGCAAAATAAAATAAATAAATTCGGTCTAGTGATTTTTGGCTTATTTAGTAAAAACATGTAAACACATGGACTTAATGAAGACCTTAACCGGCAATAATTGTTGCAAAATGTAAATAATATTATAATCTAAATGAAATAGGAAATTGGCTTTTAAACCTATGTAATTCATAGTGTGTATATAGGTACTGCCCTTCAAAAGAGAAAGTAGTAAATCCAAAAACCAATATGTAAAAAAAATGAGTTTCTGCATTTCTTTATTTTAGATTCTGAATGAAACGATGCAATAATGTGCAGTTTTCAATTTTCATTTATGTCTGTATATACTTACACTATAAGTACTTAGTCAAAATGATGCCCCGATTTTCAACTTCAGTAACTTTTCTGGTGGGAAAGTGAATCTAATTGCAAATTAGGGGTAGAAATCGAAAATTCTTAGCAGTTTGCATAACCATAAGAAAATCAAAAAATTAAGGAAGAATAGGAATTTTTATACTCAAAATCAGTTTTTGACAAGATCGATTTGGTTTTTTGGTGTAACAAAAAATACCGTTTTTTTAAATAAACTATGTAATAGAGTTTTATGAATTTTCCATTGATTTGTATTTTATACATACCATACAATTTTTTTAATATTTTGATTTATTTACGTATAGACATTTGAAATTTTTTCTATAAATATCGATAAAACGCTTCATGCCGGGTCAAAAAGTTTGAAAATTTAATACAAGTTTCCTCACAGGTTGTTTTAATGGCAGTTTTAAGATATTGATACATAGCACCATTTTTATAAGCATTTAAAGTTCACATTTCGATCAAATTCATCACAACTTATTTCATTATGTTTACTTACCTATTTATTGATTTTTTAGGAGAGTCTGCATTTTACTTTAGTACCTATGCCAACATAAATATATTTACATTTTACAAATGTAGTACCTCCATTGTATTTAATTGTGTATCATTTTGTTTAAATATTTCAGAGTTACTAGATAAGTGACAATAGTCAACAAAAATCAAATAATTAATTTATATAAAATTATTTTAATTTTAAGTAAATTGTAATAGAGACAAAGAATTAGTGCTTAAAAACATTTTTTTTGTTTATTTTTTTTCATTTTTAATGTTAGGTACATACTGCAGTCTGCAAGTCATTTTAGCCATGATTTAAGTAAATGCTGAATAAAAATACTAGCATGTGAGAAGTGAAATGTTAATAATAACTTAAAACTAATAAGTTATAAGTTGTAACTATAGGAAAATACGCAGTTTATTCATGGCATATACTGCTTTGTTAATTTATTATCTAGGATAAGTAACATAATGCATTTTCTGAGTTTTAGATAATATTTTATAACTAGTTGGTAGATACTACGTTCTTAAATCACTTGGTTTTAAGAAAATTATTAATTAATAATGGTTTTTACTGCGTTTTGCCTTCATAAAAAAGATACGCAATTTGCTATTTATAGAAACATCAAATAATCTAATGTTTCAAAATTTGACTATTACTGCCTTTCTATTTTGGAGGGCAATATATAATATGTATCATGCGTGTGATATGCTATCGTAATATGTAGGACGTAGGTACCTACTTAACTTATTACATATCTGTACAATGGATATATTATAATAATAATAATTTTTTTTATATTTATTTAATATAAAATAATTTATAAGTAACAGACTTTAAATGTTGTTGTTATTCATATAAGGGAGTGTGATGAATTATTGGTTAACCGTGCTATCGTTGGATTTGGACATTCGTGCCGTGTGTATAGGTAATGCAATTTTCCAATAACGGTTTTATGTAGGTACTTAGCGTGTGTACAGTGTACAGTCAGCCGTCGGTTTACGTTGCTCCAGTAAATTTATGTATACGACGCGGACTGGTATTAATCACGCTGAGTGGTGAAATATCTCATTTAAGGTACATTTAATATGTACCTACGTATTTATTCTTGAAAAGTAATATTGTTGTCAAAACGAGAACACGACCGTTTGCGGAACGTACTTTCCGGTAATCGGCATAATATTATCCGCTTGCCATAATATTTTCAGAACAACGAACTGTCGAATCGATTGTATCGAACTATAACGAGTACCTACTCGAGTGGTGGTTATTCGCCTGCATAATTCCTATATTGTTATTATTATAATTAGTAGATAGGCTACCTACGTAGAGTGTCGTCGTATTTTATTTGGAACACGTGTATTATTATTGTGGTACTATATTTTGTGATACCAATTTGTTGAACGACGAGCCCGCGCTAAAACTTAACATGGGCTAACCCACGTCATGTTTTACATTTTTTGGTGTCAGATAAAAACTAACCACAGGTATACGTCGTTTAGGTACCTACTTGTCGTCAATACAAGTGTACCCAAGTCGCAGTGATGTGCACGCTCTTACAACTATCACTGATCGGCTGTGACTAGGTATAGTATACCTATATATAAGATAGGCTATATCATCTTATATTATATACTTGTATAATATATACATTTTTACACCCCTCTACATCTAGCGTACATTCCCTTTGCAACGACCGTAAGTACTGAAAATTTATGAAAATCTTATTCATGTACGCAGGCATACACGTACAGCCAAAGCACAACGCGAAATCCGTCTACCGGGAAAAGTATTGTTGTTGTTATTATTATTACAGTCATCTGTATATATATATATGAAATATGTATATTATGGTTTTTTTATTATTGCTTTTTTTTCGTATAAATTATTATGCGATATCGAGTTGACCCGAACCCGGTTCGTCCGCGTGACCTCCAAATCAGACGGCGGCGGCAGTAGCGGTGGCGATGGCGGCATCGCGATCGGGCCGCGCCGGGAGATTGATATAATAATAATATTATTTTTCGTGTGGTCAGTTTCCCAAACGTCGTTGTGCGTGTACGCAACTACGTGCGTACGTACATGTACTGCCGTCTACCACGTAGTTCTGTCCGTCGTCGTCGTCTTCAAAAGTTCCTCACCCCTCCACGGTGACTACCCCTCGAACAGTAATAGTAATAAAATACCTAATAATAACAATATTGTTATTGTATCGCGGACAGTGCGTGTGTGCGTGTATATGTGTTGGTTCTGTTGTGGTGCGCGTTAAGTATTTTTTTTTACACTTTTTTTGTTGTAATTTTTTGTGTTTGGAGGACAATTTTACTTGTGAAACAATCAGTTCCTGCAGTTCAGCGTTTCGTCGCCCTTAATTTTAATTACAGGTATACTATAGGCCCGCTGATTTAATTCATCTATATTTTTAATGACCCGAGCTCTACTATTTTCCTCCCGATATTCTATAACACTATACAGCGATCAAACTATTAAACGAACCAGAATATAGTAAACATACATCCATATAGGTTACGTATCAAAGGTTAAAACCATCTATTTTTTACTCCTCATGTCTTGTTATTGTTTTTGAGAAACATGCCAACGAATATAAGTCTTTAAAACTTTCTGCCACCTTTGATTTATTAAATTTTAACAATGTGCATTTATTTAACTTGTCTTATAAAGTTATAACCACTGACGTATCAAAATAATAAGGCGATTTTAGGTTTGTATTTTATGTAAGTATAAAGTTATTATATAGTTTGTCTAAATATTTCAGTATCGCACTATTTAATTGCATATATGTTTAAATACATCATATTATTATGTTACAAGTTATTTCAGAGTTGTAAGGTTACATTTTAATTCGGTCTCGTACATTGTATTATCAATTATTAGGTACGCACGTGTTAACGTGCCTTCAGTGTTATGTTTTTGACATAATTAATTTTTAAATAAATAATAACATAATTTAAATAATATTTAGTTTGAGAAATTTAAACTCTTCAAGAAATAATTTAATCATATATTTGTATACATATATATATATATTTTATAAATTAGTTTTGTTTCTTTTGATTAGTTTACGTTCTTTGTATTAACTTTAAATATTATGCGATAAGAAAAAAAATGAATATTTATGAAGATCGTCGATAACCAATGCATATTAAAAGCAAAACAAACAAGGGCAATCAACGGCGGAGATAGGAACAGCTGCGCTTTCTACATTTTAAATAATATAGAGGAAAATGAAAACTATTTTTTTCGTTTGAAACCAAATAGGTACCGATACCTATAATAGATATAGGTTTCTGAATATTTGTAATATACAGTTTGAAGAACTCCAATTATATAAATTTTTACTTATCCACTAATATAATTTGATCTAATTAGTACTTATTATTATTAAAATTATTTGAACATCTGTTTTATTATTCGAAAAGTTATATTAAATAATCAAAAGTAGGTTATTAATATGATATACCTACAAGTTATAGAATATAGATGGATAGTGGATACACAGTGGAAGATATAAAATTGAAATGACCGTCGGTAAACCATATTTGATATGCCTCGTATAGAACTTACCCTCGAGTTGTGACGTATCTTTTACAAAAACTTTTTCCTGTGATGTAGGCAGAGGCCCACATCACCGCCGTGCACCGTTGGCATTTTCCATTAAGTTAAAGTCAACACCATATAAATAGGTACATTTATAAGAATCTTTTATTGTTATTTTCGAAATACTCGTCAACAATGTATGGAATAATATTTTAAAAATAGGTTACAAAGATTATTCTACCAGTTTAAATAGTTAACATGTAATAAATATGCACACGCTGCATACTAATATAAAGTTGAATTATTGTACCATGCGATTAAATAATCGTATAATACTGGACTACTAGTTATTATACGTATTTCGTGTTTGTAAAACGCATGATTATATACAGTGTAGAACAATACAACTGTGTTAAATCGTCTATTATTTAAATTTTAAGCCATTCGGATTTGTTGAAGTAGAGATATGCAATTATATCCATTTACCATTAGAGTTTTCAAATTGTATTAATGATTGCATGAAATTAAGAAGTTATTAAATTATATAATCGTAATTCGTATTTTTGTTTTGGATGAAATTATGCATAGAATAGTTGTTTAATAAGCTTTTAAACAGTTTATCGATCATATTATTTTAATATAGGTATGTAAATTGTTATGTTTTTTTTAACAGAATTATTGCATAGCCTTACGTTTATAAATTCCAATTCGTATTTAATTATAAATATTACAATTAAACAAAACTCTAAATATGTGACCATAGGTAATAATAATACGAAAAACCACATTACATTAACTTAGTTAGGTACACGATATTTAATTAAATGTTTATGATATGAATAAAATAATTATTGAACTTCGTGTTGAAAAAACAAGTAAATAATTCAAATACGATGATAAAAGATTTTTGTCTTAAGAATTTTTTATTTTTTTTTTTAATTATAATCTAATGATTTTATTGGGATTAGCACCACTTAAATTTGCCATCCATACATAAATAATGATTTTTATTCAATTTAAGCTTTATTTCACGTAACATATTGTATTATTGAAATTCTGAAAAAAAATGAATATGTGCAACTATTAGTTATTGTAATAGTTATTGTTTTTCGCTAAAATATCTATATTTTAAGCAATATAGTACCGTCTATACAAATTAAACAGTTGTCTCTAGAGCCATTCAAATTATTATTCGGGAAAACAATTTGTTATAAACCACTATAATAATACATAATTTTTCAGTGATACATTAAAAACAGTTAAGCACCTATAGTTTAACACTTTGAATTGTTACGACTACATCATCAGAACTAGTTTCGACATTAAACTCAGTACAGGAAAAAAAATAATATTATCATCTTGCTGTTATAATTATTTTTTCAACAAAATATTTAAAGCTCAAGGACTTGAGTATTTGGATTATATTCTACTTAAAAATTATGAAGTATATTTATATATTTCTTAAATTTAAATAGACCAAACTATGTTTTAAGTATTATTATTTACTTTTAACTTTTTTTTTCTAAAAATATTCCGTGTCAGCACAAACGTAAATTTATGCTGCATTAAGTATTGCTGTTTACGTGATAATACATTTCAATACTTAACCATTTATACGTTTACTGGGTGCATTAAACAAAACCTAGCTACATTATACAAAAAAAAAAAAATAACACTATTTAAACTTACATATATATTTATAATGTATTTATATTCCACTAAAAACAATATTGAGTAAGATTTAAATATATGTTTATGATAGTTGTGACGCTAAATTATGTATCTACTATCTTCGAACTAAATAAAAGTCGACATGGATGTTTTGTAATCAGAAAGACATTTTGGAAGAATATAATGTTGTTTAGTGATTCAACACAGTGACACGTCTTGATAAAAGCTGCCTTAAAAGTATTAAGAGGATCTAAAAAGAAGAACGCTTGAAGCCAGAGATTGAGCTACCATTCTTATAAATGTCAACTGTTGACAATACAAATTAAGTTTATATTATAACTAAATAGGAAAAAGGAATCTAATAAAGAATAATAAACGTATTTTGTTATCAAGGGACGTGATTACAGATCTAAGGAATCAGGACACAGTGCTTTTTAGTTCATCGTTATTTATTCGGTCCATAAAAAACATGGTTAAAAAAATATTTTAAGAATAAATAATGTGATATTAGTGTCTATAGTATACCCACTTCTTTCAAATATTTGTAATCGTGTTACTCTTATGTTAATTATAATCATATTATAATATGAACTCAGATCACTAAAATATAATTAATTTGTAATTCTGATTTTATTTAAAATAAACTCATTATTATATTTGTTAATAACCATATGCAATTGCGTAAGTAATATGTGTTTAGTGACCTTTACGTGTCACCAGTTAGCAGTTAATATAGTTGTAGATAGGTAACGATAGTGGGAAACCGGAAGGAAAGCTTAGTAGGTTGGTAGTATACTAGGTATGTTGTTAAAAAATAATGTCTACTAATTTGAAATCCATGAATGATTTTGCTTACGTTTTTAAAATGTATTCAACTATTGCTGCAATGTAGCTTACAATCGTTTTAATAAATCAAATATATTTTTAGTCTATAGAACTATAGATATTTAAACAAGTTGAACTGGTTTTTCAGAAATGGCCTTCTAAGATAAAACATTTGTTTATCGAAAAATAATTGTAATTTTTTATCTAGTTTAATGTGTGTAGGTACTTAATTTTTAAATCCAGTCTATGACAAGTTTATTCATCAAGTTTCATTTGTAGAGTGAGAAATGTTGTCTTTTTAGATAGAAAACGACTTTTAAAAGCTACATAAAACTAGTAATTTCCCGATTTTCATAGTAGGTAATGTTTTCCTAAAAACCTAACAATTTATTTTGATTATAATTGTGTTAAACTTTGGCTTTTAAATAAAATTAATTTTGATATTTAATAGTTTAAATAATAATTTATAATAGTTATAGTTATGATTATAGTAGTTGCAGTAGTTATAGTTTATAATTTAAATAAAAACATCGGTTTTTATTCTATACAATTAGGTACCTACCCAATCATCTAAAGTTATAAGTGGAAAATATTAGAATAAACTTGGATAGCGTTCTTATTAAATATTTCATAATAACATACATACTATATAATCCATTATGTTTTTCAAAGGATACAAATTATCAAAATATTTATTATTTATTTTTTATGCATTAGAAAACATATTAGGTATGTGAATATTACATCTGAAATATGTTTTAACAATAAGCAAATGTATTGTAAATGTATTTTATTTGAAAGTTTTGAATTGCAATGAAATTCATAAACATTATTCAGTTTTTATTTTAAAAGATGAATATTTTATGTAGGTATAAAGGCATTCAATCTTCTTTTATCATTTAAATAATGTATATTTTGGCATACGTTTTTATAGCTAAATAATTTACAAGTCTTTTAATGCGTTTTTCAAAAGCATTATGATTGAACTTTGGTATACCATCTAACGTTATCAATCATTTTAGTACACATGTACACCCACAGTTTCATTCCTGTTGTGCATTATACATTTAATCCTATTATCAGCATTTTAATTAAAACACAATCTATAAAGATTGTTATTTCTTTGTGGTATTTGCTTTTGTTGCGTATTACATGCCTGCCTAGTGAATATCATGCAAGACAGGAAACGAATAATTTTTCTTTTTACTATAATGGTATTTTTGGTATCGATTTATTTTATTTGAATCATATTATTGAGTGTCTCCTTGAACTATTTATAATGAGCTAACTTAGTTTTTTTCTTTGGTAATGAGTAATGACTAATGAGCAATGACATTTGTTTGATAATTATCAATATTATGTTCGAATTTGATAGTTATAGAGTTACTATATTAGATTATAATGTGTAAGAATATAAATGCAAATTTATTTATAGTTGCATTTATTTTTTAGACATTTAGATTTAGATAAATCTATATTATAATGCGTAGCTTAAATTTATATCTTGTTAGTATTATTAAAATGCATAGCTTTTGTTTTCAATTAAGATTATACAATTACATACCTACTATTATATAGTATAAATGTATAATATAATTTTTATAATTATTATAAAATAAAATATAAATATAATTATAAGGTAAATAATAAAACATTTAATTATTATTGTTCAACAATATTTTTGATAATATTGATGTATAATGTACATAAATAGTAAATTATATACTTTTGTATGATGCAATATAATATGATACCTACATTAACCATTATAATGAATAATAATACTTTTTAGAACAACAATTATTTATTAAATTAGTTTAGGTATATTGTACAATATTATATAATACTACTTAATACTAAGAATGCTAAGATAGCTCACTTAGAACACTAAAATAGGTTTAGGTAGGCATAAGAAATTATAACAAGGTGAAATTATTAGGACAAGTGTTAGTTTATAACTTTGAAGTCTAAAAGGTGCAAGGGAAGTGAGCATATTATTAGTAAGTTATCTATAAAATAGTTCGATAATTTCAATATGATTTAACCACGTCAATACATTACGCACTTAGGTACACTCAATGATATAACATAGAATTAAGTTTAGTACCTTTGATACTAAGTATTCTTAATAACATTATTTAGATCAAATTATAAAATTGATGCACTAAATTCGGTACTTAAATAATGGTTTAAAAATTGTATTGTAAACAATGGTGGGTTTATAAATTCTTGAGTTGGAGGGATAAATAATTTGCGATTCATAAGTATTATTATATAATTATTCGTATATTGAAACTGTATAGAAAAGTTATTGTTAGTATTCTGTGTTAGAGAAATAAAAATAACAGCATGCTGTATAATAATAGTCACTCTCATACCTAATATTATGGTTATTAATTTAAGAATTTTTGGTTTAGTACTAATAATTTAAATACTTAAAGAGTAAGCCAAATAAGTTATTAAAATCAAACCACATTTTAAATTCATCACATATATGTAGTTTCTGTTTATTCAAAATCAATATTTTATGTTTTGCTATTACTAGGAAGAAATGTACCTCACAAATCTAAAGAAAGCATACCTACATAATTATGGTT